>QTSX02005125.1:114937-207876 GCA_014839935.2 Entomophthora muscae
CCCCCTTTGTGGCCCAGTGGCTTTCTCATATAGTATATTAATCACAGTATTCTATAACAAACAATATCTTATTCTTATCATTCCTGTCCTTTCTATTGGACTGGTGTCTTCCCCAGTTCAAATACTGAATCCTCATTGGTTCAGTTGCAATAGTGGTAGCAGCAGTAGGTTCAAAACCTACCAAAAGAGAAAATTTCCCCCAAGAAAGGATTGAGTACAAGCCGTATGGCTACTCCCCACCAAAAAACCTTCCTGCTAATCCCCAAGGGGTACATCCCCAACAGGTACGTCATATATCACAATCAACTGATACTTACAAGCGTGTACAATTGGCTCTGCCTTGGGCAGCGCAACACAAGTGTCACCCTGCCCCAATTGGATCTCTCCCAGCGCATGCTCAACCTCCAGCTTGAATCCTTCAGGGGAGGTGTCAAAGGAGCTGAGGTTGTCAGTTGGCACCACTCCACCAAAACCTGTCTTTGTATATGTCAAGTACCTGAGCCCATGTGGGTTGCCACTGCTTTGGACCACCTTATGGGGCCTGCTGCAGTCTGGTTCACCAACTGGGCCAGTCAAAAAATAGAAATTACCTGGGTGTTGTTTAGGGACGCTGTAAAGTCCCACTACAGTGAAAACTTTTCACCCATTGTAGTGGGAACTCCCCTCCTGGCTATTAATCAGACTGGGTCTGTTCCTGAATATCTTGCAGCACCCCAAAAGCTGTGACTGATGGGAACACCATGCTTTTTACCTTGATAGTTAATGGGCTTAAACCCCATATCTGCAAGTGGGTTCCATAGGTTGCTGCACCTCCATTGATGACTGCTACAAGGCCATTGTGGAGGTCAAAAACCAGGTTTCAATGGGCTTCTGCTGTTCCAATGATGCACCACCCCAACCTTGTCCTGCACTTGGCAGTGCTCATAACCAAGTAGGTTGTTGCCAGCCACGCCAACAGGGAAATGGGGTTAAACACCCCCGTAAGGGGGAACTCCAACTAGCCCAGGTTGAAGACCAGGTAAAAGTCTGGGGGTTGTAGTTACAAGAGTTTCTACAACCCCACTTGACCCTTACTCTTAATCCCTCCTTGTAAAGAACCCCTGCAATTATAAGGTTCATGAAGTTGAGGACCTTGACATATTCCAGGTCCACAGCAACAACCCCATACTCCAAGCAAGCCACTCTTCAAATAAAGTAACTTTCTTGGTCTATTCATTCTGTTTCTGTAGGAACACCCACACACTTTTAGTAGACACCAAGGCCAACCACACTATGGTTGACCAGGCGTTTGCTGACTCCCAACAACTAGACCAAGTGCCTAGCAGATTCAAGGAAGTATAAGTAACTGATTCCTGTAGAGTGGCAATTACCCATGAGATGGTACCATTCTCTGTGAGATTGGGGAATGTCCAGGTTAAACTCTCTGGACCAAACATGGCAGGGCTCAGCCACAATTTTATTGCTGTCCTTGAATGGCTTTGTCAAAACTGTCCCTACATTTACTGGGATACATCTGTTATCACCCTCAATAGAAATGAGGTGGGTTTCCAGATTTATCCCATTTAAATGAATAAGTTTCTTCACAATATTGTGTTTTTTAGAATAACAGAAACATACTCATATGATTTCAAGGATGGGAACTAGACTTCAACCAATGTTCAGTCAAAGTCATCTGCGCTGAACCCTGTGCAGCCCCACCCTTGGCCACTTCACCTCCACCAGCACTTGCTGCTCTCCTTGAGGAATATAAGGACGTTTTAGTGAAACAATGGACCAACTACCCCCTCCCCAAGAGATCCAGAATGCTGTACAACTGCAAGGGTTGCTTCCTAAAGCGCGCACCCTCTATTGCCTGACACCAAAAGAAGATGAGACCCTCCACCAGCACCTTGTAGACACACTCAACAAGGGCTTCATTTTCCCCTTGCTTTTGCCATACAGGGCAGCAGTCTTCTTTGTAGCCAAGAAGGAAGGGTCCCTTTTCTTGGTTACAGACTACTTTGCCTTAAATGAGGTTACTGTTAAAAACAAATACCCCTGCCTTTGATTGACAACCTGTTTGACATACTCACAAGCGCAAAGGTCTTTAGCAAGATTGATCTCACTGTGGGGTACAACCGGGTTTGCATTGCACCAGGGGATGAGGCAAAAACTGCCTTCCACACACACTACGGGTTGTTGAGTACCAGGTCATGAACTTTGTAATGACCAACACTCCTTCCACCTTTGCCATTTTAATTGACAAAGAGTTTGAGGAATTGATTGGGATGTGTGTTGTTGTGTACCCTGACAACATTATTGTCTTCATTCAAAATTGAAACACCCATCTTCAACACCTCTATGCTGTCCTTGACATCCTTCAAAAAACTATTAAAAGGCTAAGCCTTCCAAATGCAAATTCCTCAAGTCAGAGCTCCTGTTCCTTGGGCACAAAATCTCTGCCCAAGTAATAAAGCCCAACCCCGCCAAAATCAAGGCCATCACCAGCATTTTGCTGCCCACTAATGAGGGCCAGGTACGTACATTCCTAGGCAAAATTGCCTACATACGCAAGTTTATTCCCAATTGTGTGGAGCTAATTACACATCTCATTGAGCTTCTGGACACTAAAAAGCGCTTCCAATGGACCCCTGTCAAAGATCAAATCTTTGAAAAGTTGAAGCAAAGACTTACAACTGTGCCTGTATTACAATTTCCCAATCAGAACCACCAATACAAACTTGAGACTGATGCCTCTGACAGAGCCATAGGAGGCGTGTTACGGGTAGAAACTGACAAGGGTGTCTTCCTCCCTGTAACATACAAATCCAGGAAGCTCACTGACTCAGAAAAACACTACTCAATCCATGACAAATAATTAGTGGCAATTGTGCCCTGCGTAAAGAAATGGTGCTGTTACTTGGAAGGGGCCACTTTCTCCTGTGTCCTGATAGACCACAAGTTGCTCAAATACTTCAACACACAGTCCAAATTGACACGCCGCCAGGCAGGCTGGGTCAAGCGTCTATCCCCCTACCAGTTGCACATCAAGTACAAGCCTGGGAAGAAACTCATTACATCTGACACCCTCTCAAGGCTCTACATAGTGTCCATCACCAGAGATGATGGCTTGGATCCATATTGACCTATGCTTTATCTCTGTCCTGAAGCAACTTGTTACAAAGGCCTTAATTTGGTAACCATCTCCAAGCTAAAGGACAACAAAAGTCATTTCACCACAGATGCTGGCAACATCTGCTGCCAGGCAGAGACAGGTAAAGATACACCCTACATTCCCAACACACAACAAGCCAACACCATGCTACACTATCAATGCACCTTGGGTCACAACAGAGGACATAACCTCTTCAAGATCATGAAACATAAGTTTTAGTGGCTGCGTACGCGCCAAGACATCCTGGACCTCCTCAAAACATGTGTTTTGTGTGAAAAGAACATATCTAAACCTGCATCCCCCAAGTCTTTCCTGCCCATTAAAGCCATGAAACTATTTGAGCAGTGGGCCCTAAATATTTTTGGGCCCCTCCCCAAAGACAAACTAGACTAGAAGTCTATTATAACAGCATCAATTACTTCACCTGTTGGCCAGAAGCATGGGCAACCACTAACCACACCGCCAACACCATCACCTGCTTCATTGGCAAGGAAATTGTAGTCAGCTTTGAGCAACTCAAACGCCATATTACAGATGGTGGCCTGAGATTGTTGGCCATGTCATGAAGGCGTACTGCAAAATAATACCCTCCAACAAATAGTCACAACTCCCTACCACCCCTAAGCCAATGTACAAGTAGAGTGGCTGAAAGGTTTGCTGGTTCAACTGATTGCCAAGCTCTCACAAAAACACCCTAATACTGTGTCAACTGAACACTTGCCCACTGCCCTGCTCATTTTACAAGCAAGAATCAACAGGTGCTATTGTAAAAAAGAATTAGACATTAAGTCATCCATCTAGGAATTGAGTGACAGAACAATTGCGCAATTGCACTATTGCATCCTGATTTTACTAGGGATAAAGACGTTTAAAACGCTCTAAAACGGGTGTTCAATTTGCCTTTCATATGCTCATAAGGCACAGGCTTTACTTCTGCAACTATAAATAGAACAACAAAGTTATTTATATCTACCTCCTTAAGGAAGCCGCGTGGAAGTGGTTGTTCTCTTGCGGTGGACTCTGAGCTGTGCCAATCCACTCTCCTCCATTAGGGAAGTCCTTCTGTCTGTGCCTCCCTGCCCCTGGTGACAATTCCCCCGCCTCACATTATATAGTGTGATACTATATAAATAAACCCTAGTTTTGTCTTAATATCTTCTTATATTCTTCTGTCCTTACCCAGGCTGTCACTATACCACAACAGGTATAGTATTAAGATAAAGAAGTAGTAGACTAACTATTTGTAGAAATAAGCACCCAAGCTTCATATTTTACAACATTGGCACTCATGGCTTCTTCAAACCACATCTTCCTCTCTTCCTACCCCTATGACCTTGTTTTTGTGGAGGGAGAGATGTCCTTGCCTATACCTGCAGCTCCTTCTGCCCAACCCACTCCAGGATCAACCTTCACCGCTTCTGGATCTCTATCTGATAGACTCCATGGCTCTTTCTATGGTCAACCAGGACTAAGCCAGTGGTTGCCTAACTGCCAACAACTTTTGGAAATTGTCAGCTCCCAATCAAGTATGATCTCCTGGATGAACTCCATTGAAAAAGCCCTTACCTCCTTGATACCAATCCAGCCTGACCCCATGGCTGAAGCGACTGGCATGAACAGTGTCTCCTGCTCCTTGGAGCCTGCCTTGGTGAAAAAATATGTTGACAATATTATCCTCCTCCTTCTTTTGATTGTTTTCCTGATGAAATCTCCCTTAATTCTGGCACCCTCAAAAGTTTTAGATGCTCTGGCCCCTGCTCTGCTCCCCAATCCTTGCTCAAAACATATCAGAAGCTATTCACTCCCACTCTGGAATGGCTCTATGGATGATCAAGATAGAACATGTACTTTCTTCCTTGGTACCCATCCAGATGAATTAGCATGTTGCCCTGGAGCTCTATGATCATCAACAGAAAACTCCTAAGCTGGAAGACATCCAAAAAGCTGCAACAGGGATTCTCTGCTCTTAAGGATACTATAAAGGCTCAAGAGAGACAAATGGGATTTCTGGAAGAGGAATTAGTTCTGGCCTTTCAGGAAAAGAAAGAGTGGCTAGATGAGCTTAATGCTCAATGTAATCTCCTTGAATCTCTTCAGGACCAACTAAGCAAGCACCTTGAAGATGTCTCAGCAATTATTACCCCTGATACTCTAATGGGATTGCATGGGAATGCTAAAGCTGATAGTTTGCCCTCTCAGAAGATCCTTACTGCATTGCCCCTCCTGACTCACACCACTGTTACAGAAGCAATGAAGAGGATGTCTGCTTCATTGCACCTTCAGCAGGTACCCTGGAGTCTCCCTGGGAACCTGATAGCTTTCCCTCCATCACTCCTGATGGTTCTGAAGCAACTAAACCTCAGGCTAGTCAGAACAAAGAAGAATTCACTGATGATTCTGGCATTGAGGAGTACAATGAGGATCACTCAAAAAACTACTAAGCAGCCAGGATGTTGTTTTCTGAGGTGAAGCACAGACACACAACAGAAAACTTAACCTTAGGATTGGATTTGTACTAAGTCTTAGTTAGATGAAAGGGAAGGCAAATGTGTTTATCTTGCGGCCCTGGAAGAATAATCTCTACTAGTTGTGGCTAGAGAGAGGTGCGGAAGTACAGAAGACACAAAGACAAAAATGTAAATAGAACTTAATTTTTATTGGTGAATATGAAATGGAATATATAGTGGTTAGGAATACCACAAAACACTACCAGGATGGTAGGATCACTTGCTACCAGTATTAGTGGGGCAAGTGAGTTGCGCAGGATCAAGAAACCAAACAATTGAACTTCCTGATTAAGTCATTAACTTATTTTGAGAGGCAAAAGCAAAAGCAAGAGATTTGTCCTCAAAATGGCCCACCAAAGGAAAAATTGAAACATGGTGAATATTGGTATTCACAACACAGGACAAGGAGAAATTCTTGGCTGCATTTGTGGTTTCACCTCCCTTATCTCCCCCCATTCATCTCCCCCTGAAAAGCCTGTGCCTGACCCTGGCACTTGTTGTTCCTTTACAACAGAGCCTCCTGATGCCCCTCCACTAGTTGATTTTGCCTCTTAATCAGAAACTTTGAATTCTTGCACTGTGAGAATGCAAGAAAGACTTTCCTAATGGGTCCCTACTGCCAAGTTCTTCTCAGTTGTGGATCTAATACCTGGTTACTGGCAGATTAATCTCCCTCCAGATGTCCCAGAAAAATATGCCACTCTTGCCAACTAAAGGCTTTTCCAACCTCTAAGGATGCCTCAGGGTCTCTCTGATTCCCCAGTCATCTAAAAAGGAGCTATGGACGCTGTGATGGGGGACCTCAAGCCCTCATGTGCACCGGTCTATCTGGGTGGCATTAACGTCTTCTCTTGTGCCTATAAAAAACACCTGGAATCCCTGGAAGAAGTTTTCAAACGTCTGCTGGCTGCTACACTTAAGCTGAAGCCAAGGAAATGCAGCTTCTTCAAGGAGATCTTGGAGTTCCTTGGGTTCATCATCAGTTGTGATAACCTTATCCTGTACCTCTCAAGGTAGAAGTCATTAAGAAGATGCAGGTTGCTGTAAGCAAGAGAGACATTTAGGTCTTACTGGGGTTGGTTGGCTATTATTGGCACTTTATCCCCAATCTTGCTTCTCTGGACAATACACTTCTCCAGCTCCTTTGAGCTATTGTGTATTTCCTCTGGGGCCTGGCTTTCAAGACAGAAAGTGCTGCTCTCAAGAGAATATTGACTGCAGCCCCAGTACTAGCTTACCCTGACTTTGCCAAGCTGGTTGTGGTTCATATCAACACTAGCCTGACTTCTATTGGGGGTGTCCTCTCCCAACTGGACTCTGAAGGGTGTCTGGATATTAATCTTCAGGCCTACAACTAAAAAATTGTTTATCAAGCTGAAGATGTCCATCAGAACGCTGACTGTCTCTCCTGCCTTCCTACTGTTGCTTTAGTATCCTCCATGGCCAACATTTTCTATGACAAGCTTATGAAGGATCCTTCTTTGTGGGGGGAGGAGCCAGTAGAGATACAGAAGGCTCTCAAGAAGTTAGCTGTTGACACTAAGGTCTCTAAGGGACAACTCCTGAAGCTTTGTAGAGACTTCTGGCTACCCTACATACACCCATCCCTACACATAGACTCAGTGGTGGACGCTCACAAGACTACTGTCATGGTGGTATACAAAATACACTAGCCCTGCTACAGCAATACTGCTTCTGGGAAGAAATGTGCACTGATTTAGTAGGTGTACTAGCCAATTGTCATGACTGTAAAATTGAGAGACCTAAGGTGGCCAAGTTCCAACAAAGACTTGTACGCCCTGGTTTTTTCTTCATACAGTGGCAATTGACGTAGTGGTCCCCTTGTGTTGCAGATTGAATGGATTGAGCATTAAATTGCCCATCTAGGAATTGAGCAGCAGAACAGTTACGTGATTTCTTTGTTTGAATCCTGGTTTCAATAAGGTTAATGGCATTTAAAGTGCCCTTAAAAACGGGTGTTCAAAGCGCTTTTGAATGTGCACAAGACACAGGCTTTACTTCCAAGGTTAATAGTAGAACAACAAAGTTATTGCCACCTGTCTCTTTAAGGAAAGCCATGTAAAACTGGCTGTTCTCTTGCCCAAGACTTTATGCTATGCCAATTCACTCTCCTTCATTAGGAAAGTCATTCTTTCTGTGCCTCCCTCCTCCTGGTGGAAATTCCCCCGCCTCACACTATATAAGTGAAATACTATCATAATAAACACTAGTTTTGTCTTTAAACCTTTATATTCTTCTGTTTTTTTACAGGCTGCCACTATACCATCAACAGGTATAGTAATAAGAATTAGGTCCCTGACTAACCGCTTGTAGAAATTAGTAACCCTTTACTACTAGCTTTAAGACACCTTGCCAGTTACCAAAAGCTGTAACAAATTCATCATTGTGGCTGTTGACCTTCTGACTAAATGGTTAGAGAACAAAGCAATCCCCAATCAATCTTTCTGGTGACAGCCACGTTCATCCTGGAGAACATCATATACAAGCATGGTTATCCCCAGGTTCTGCTGATAGACAATGATACCAACTTCACCAGTCACAACATCCCCCGTGTCAACCAACTGATGGGAATCTGTGGGACACTATCCACCCCTTATTACCCACAGAAAAATGACATGATAGAGCTTACTAATAGAAACATGGTCCAGATACTCCAGAAGCTCAGTCACTAACATGAGAAAGATTGGGATACTTTCTTTCCAAGAGCCACCTTTGCATACAACATTGAATGCCACCGCCCTACTGGCAAACCACTCTTCCAGCTGCACTTGCCCGGCAACCAGGTCTTCCCTCTTTATTATATTCCTTGGTAAAGCCCAGCCTAGCAGTGTCCCCAGAGGCCTACCTTAACAAGCTTGTTCAGCCCTTATTTGCTTGCAATCTAAAACCTACACTGTAAACTTACACCATAAAGTTCAAGACCTAGAACAAGCTGCATTCAAACGCCCCACTCTACCCACTTACCTGGTAGGAGACTCAGTTCACTTCTTCAGCAATAGAGGGTACACTTGCAAATAAAAACCTGCCTCCCTTTGGCAAGCCCAGTTCAAGTTATCCAGAAGACTGACCCCAACTCCTATATCCTTAAGGAGCCCCATTCTTGGTAATTAATCACTAGAGTACACGCTCAGTATATGTGTGCTGCTCCTAGTGACCAAGAGTAAGCCCCAATGAGGACAACAACCCAAAAAAATAAAAAGCTTAATTAAAATATTACATGGGTTGTTGTCCTTCTTGTGATAGTCAGAAGATATTTAGTTATAAGGGGCAAGGAATACGGAACAAGCAACTATTTAGGACTGACAAGACTCTGCCAATACTTCCCTAACTGTTTCATCACTTGTTCTGCAGCCCAGAAGCATAACTGATTGATGTTCTTTGGATTTTCTTTGGGTATCTGCCTTTTATGCCTGCCTCCCAAGGGTGTCACACAATTTAACCTGTTTTTCTGATCCAGTGGGGCAAAATATTGCATTATTGAATGGATCTGTAAATTCACTGCCCCCTTAGTCTTGGATAGGACTGTCTTTCCTTGTTGAACAAAAAAGACCGCTCAAAGTCCAGCAAAACCACTTAATTCACTCAAAGATTTAGCTCACACTGTGGATGAAAGATTTGTGTTGGCATACCCCACAGAACCCCCGGCTTTGGTTGCCCCAGCCTGGGAAGAAATGCTGGTTAATTTGGACTATTTATTAGCATGGTATTGTCCTCTCTTAAAAACAATCAGGAACACCCAATTAAATGGGGCCACATCTATGACCAGAAAGTTAAATGAACCTGAACTAGTTGAGGTGTCTTCCAGCCAATCAGGTGGATCTGCGGAAATTACCCTGAAACTTTCCGGCACCCCTGGCTCTGGTCAGAAAATTTTATCACCCAGGCAACCAAATGAAAGTTAAATTAGTCATGTGACCACCCCCAAACAACACATTCCCTTTTAACAATGCCAGGGGATTTTGGGTCCCCTGCTTGTCAATTCTCAAATTTATTAAAGTTTTGGTTATTGCACTTAATTTTGATCATTTCCTTTGGACTGAAACTAAGTTTCAAGTCCTTTTCATCTAGAATATTGAAGTGTTAGTCATTTCCTTTAAACTTACCTTACCTTGACCCGCTTCAAATCCAGCACTTCTTCAGACATCCTTGGAAAAGGTGTTAGCATATAGGCGTCGCTTTTTGTTGCTTTTGCTCTTAAAACCTGCTCTCAAACTTGAAATTTTAATTAATTTTCAATATAATCTCTATTGTTATCTTGAATTTTCTTTAATTTATCTATTTTATGAACCTGCTTTTGTTTTGCCTGTCTCAAGACGCCCGTGTTCACAACCAAGCTTCCCAAACCATATCTGTTGCTTCCCCTTGGCTCTTTCTTGTGGCTGCCCTTATTGGTTATTTTTTATTGCTTAAAATTTTAAAAATCCCACCAATCTCCCTCAATTTTTTCAGAGATTATTATGATACTCCCAGTTCTAAAATTTGTTGTGTTTTCTTTGGCCCCATTTGTGTTGCTTCTATGATTGACTTTGCCAGACTTATGGTTTAAAATCACCTCTTCTGCTTGGCTTGTGAGTAAGGACCCCTCCAGTCTCTTAAATCTCCCAAATGGTCTTCTGTTCTCTGGGGAGGTCATGATGAAAAGCTTAACCTGTGATGATCTGGACTTGGATGACTTTGGCTATTCTTCTCTTGCCCCTGTGGCCAAGGGCTGCCAATGTTCCCCCTCCTTGACCCAGAGTAGAGCAACTTGGTGCCTTTGCACGCTCTTGAAATGCCCCCTCCTGCCCCCGCCTGTACTCTCTGGTTGCTCACCGGTCTGGTCCTGATGGGACTGAACACCTATTTCCCTCAGCTATCCCCTGTGTCCTCCCTGTGGTCCCCCCTTTGAGCGGCCATCCCAGTCCTCCACTGGGCTGCATCATGGTGGTTTGTCTCACTGGGGTGGGAGCCAAACTTAGTTAGCTTAGCCCCCCTCTCTCACAGGATCAGCTACAACATAGTCTGTTTATGTTAAGGGCAATAGAAAAATTTCCCAATTGCCCACTTGTTTTGCCGCGTTTGATATTCTATGCCTATAAACTCATTTAATTGTGCCTAAAAAGCGCTATTTGAATCAATAGTTTATTGCACATAGAGCTCAGTCTTTACTCCTGAAGCTAATAATAGAATTAAAGCATTTCAGAGCCACCTTCCTCCATTTAGTAAGGCGCGTGAAGCCTGTTGTTTGCTTGCCCAGGCACTTTCCAATGCCAATTCTCCACTGCCTCCATATGGCAAGTCCTTCTTTTGGTGCCTCTTTTCTTTGACAACAATTCCCCTGTTCCCACTATATAACCTTCTAATATATCAAATAAAGAACCAGTTTTGTCTTATTATATTCTTCTGTCCTTACCCAGGCTGTCACTATACCACAACAGGTATAGTATTGAGATAAAAAAGTAGTAGACTAACTATTTGTAGAAATCAGCACCCAGGCTGCATATTTTACAACAGTGATCCTCCTTGTACTTCTTAATGTCAGAATCTTCAGTGAATTCTTCCTTGCTCTGACTATCCTGAGATTTAGTTTCTTCAGAACCATCAGGAGTGATGGAGGGATTGCTATCAGGTTCTCAGGGAGACTCCAGGGTACCTGCTTAAGGTTTAATGAAGGTGAAATCATCTTCATTGCTTCTGTGACAGTGGTGGGAGTCAGGAAAGGGCAATGTAGTAAAGATCTTATGAGAGGGGAACTATCAGCTTTAGAATTACCATGTAATTCCATTAGAGTATCAGGGGTACTAATTGCTGAGGCATCTTTAAGGTGCTTTCTTAGTTGTTCCTGAAGGGAGTCAAGGAGAGCATGTTGATAATACAAATCATCTAGCCACTCTTTCTTTTCCTGAAAGACCAGAACTAATTTTTCTTCCAGAAACCTCATCTGTCTCTCTTGAGCCCTTATAGTATCCTGAAGAGCAGAGAATTCCATAGTGCAGCTGTTATGGATGTCTTCTGGCTTAGGAGTTTCTGTTGCTGGGAATAGAACTCCAGGGCATCATGCTGATATATCTGGGTGGGTACAAAGAAGAAAAGACATGTTCTATCTTGCTCATCCATAGAGCCATTCCAGAGTGAGAGTGAACTGCTTCTGATATTTGAGCAAGGTTTTGGGGGTCAGAGCAGAGCCAGAGAAGCTACCAGTTTAGAGGGTGCCAGAATTAAGGGAGATTTCATCAGGAGAACAATTAAAAGAAGGAGGAGGAGAATATTGTCAGCATACTTTTTCACCAAGGCAGGCTCCAAGGAGCAGGAGACACAGTTCATGCCAGTTGCTTCAGCCATGGGGTCATGCTGAATTGTTATCTAGGAGGTAAGGGCTTCTTCAATGGAGTTCATCCAGGAGATCATACTTGACTGGGAGCTGGCAATTTCCAAAAGTTGTTAGAAGTTAGGCAAACTCTGGCTTAATCCTGGTTGACCATGGGAAGAGCCATGGAGTCTACCAGATAGAGATCCAGAAGCGGTGAAGGTTGATCCTTTAGTGGGTTGGGCAGAAGGAACTGCAGGTATAGGCAAGGACATCTCTCCCTCCACAAAAACAGGGCCGCAGGGGTAGGAAGAGAAGAAGCTGTGGTTTGTAGAAGCCATGTGCGCCAGTATTGTAAAATATGCAGCCTGGGTGCTGATTACAACAAATAGTTAGTCTACTAATTCTTTATCTTGATACTATACCTGTTGTGGTATAGTGATAGCCTGGGTAAGGACAGAAGAATCTAAAAAGATAATAAGACAAATTTTTTTTCTTTGTTTGATATGTTAGAAGGTTATATAGTGGGGACAGGGGAATTGTTGTCAAAGAAAAGAGGCACCAAAAGAAAGACTTGTCATATGGAGGCAGTGGAGAATTGGCATTGGAAAATGCCTGGGCAAGAAAATAACTAGTTTTACGCTCTTTTCCAAATGGAGGGAAGTGTCTTTTAAATGCTTCAATTATATTATTAGCTGTGGAAGTAAAGACTGAGCTTTATGTGCAATTAACCTATGATTCAAATAGCGCTTTTTAGGCGCAATTAAACAAGTTTACAGGTATAGAATAGCAAACACGGCAAAACAAGTGGGCAATCATGCAATTGTTCTATTGCCTTAACATAAACAGACTATTTTATGGCTTATCCATTCAATAATGCAACAATCATGCTCCTACTTTCTCTTCTCTAGCCTATTTTCAGTATTTTCTGGCTACCAACTCCAGATGCACCTGTTCCAATTTCTCTTCACTTTCATACATAGTATGAAAACTAATTTTCAATCTTCTTTTTTCAGAAGCCTCTTTAATAATTGATACTAAGTATCAGTATTTAAGGAAATTAGCCTCTATTATTTTATGTGTTCTATCAATAAAGCCTTTTATTCACATACTATATTTTTGCACTTATACACATCCTTACACATCTTTAGAAACATGAAAGGAATTTTATTTCTACTCTGGTATCTAACCTTACTTCCACTTCTTGCCTTGGCATTAGAAGGACCTACATGCACTACTGATTGGAGAAGTTTATCACCTGATGAGTCTTACCAAGAATAATAGCTTGTCCATGATTGGTTCATGTACCCCTCAGGTCATTGGGGAAGAAAGTTTATTTATGATTGTACTACTCCTTTGCCTCACAATGCTTATGTTTCCTTGGCAGACCTAATGTCTCCTTCTACCTGTTAGTATATTTGGTCAGATACTATCTCTTAGGAAGGTTTAGCTCCCTGATGGGGAGATTTTTCTTCCTAGGGCAGTTTGGTCACTTGGCAATGATGAAGGTTCCCATTGGGTCTGGAATAGAAGGACTGAATCTAGAGGCCTTGCCCACAAGATTGAGAATTTCTTCTCTTTCAAGTGGGTTCCTGACACCAAAAGATTTATGAAAAACTCCTGCAACTTTCCAGATAGCATATTTATTATAGTGCTCTTTTCTTAACATTTACACCTTCATAATGGCTTTCCTAAAAAGCTTAAATTATTGCCACTCAATTTTTATATATTAAAATAAGCTTATAAACTTACTTTTTCAGAGGCTTAAAGTATTAATTTACTAATTTCTATCTTATACTTAAGTTTTGGCTTGCAACCAATCATATTCATCACTGAATATGCTCTAATATCAATCAATGATGTAGCATTAAAAACTATATTATTTTTGAATTTCAACTGTAATTCATCTAGGAAATCAATTTTCACCTCTTAAGTTGATCAAAACGTCAACACTTAGTGCACCAAAGCGTTAACTGGTTCCATAACCCCAATTCAAATCTTTTTTGCCTTCTGGTCTAATCTTCTAAAAAATTATTCTTTTTCATCTTTACTTTTTTACTTCTTTTTTCTTTCTGTTGATTCCCTTCATCTCCTTTAATCTTTTTCTTTATCCTACTATATATTTCTTTAATCTCTTTCTTTTTAATATTTCCTTTATCTCTCTTCTAGCCACTAAATTTCACTCAAACTTATTACTTCTACTCCTTCTCTCTTCTAGCCTTGTACAAATTTCCTCCATATGAACTTCCCCTCTGCTACCCATCATAAGTGTCAGGATAACAGTTTTTGGTGGGAGCAGTGTTTTATGCAGTTGGAGGAGCCACTGGGCCAGAGGGTAGTTCCCACCATAGAACGGGAGCCAACTTAATTCATATAATAGAGATTGACCAAGCAAGGACCAGGGGCTAGAGTTGGGCACTGTTGAATCCATCAAGCCTGTGGGAGTTATATAGAGTACTCCAATTATTTTTTTAGATTTAGTATTATTGATGGTGGTGATTTCTTGCAGGCTGTTGGGCTATGGGATAGGGGGTGGGTTCATTGGTACCAGGTGTGCAGGAAGATAGTTATAAGTATTGCATAATAGTCTGGGCGGAACGGTGTATCACTTTCCTTAACAGCCAAATGTTTCTGTGACTCTAGTTCTTGCCAAGAGGTCAAAGAGAAGTATATTTTCTAGGGTAAATTTGAATAGGTTGGGTTTGTAGGGTGCTAAGTAAAATGTATGGGTCCAAAGGGTGATCCTTTTGACAGAATTGAAGGATAATAAGAAGCTGTCTCCAATTGGTGGGTAATCACCACCCAAATCCACATGGAGTTAATGATTAACCACCAACTCAGCTTCATATACTGTTTTGTAAATTTTCCAAATGAGATGCTAGGATTAAGTAAAATAATTAATCCTAACCAGAGTAACCTGAGATAAATAGCCTGTGAAAGCATCAGAGTGTCTTCAGAATAAAATTCAGGATATTGAGATACAACCAGATTTTCATTTTCAAAGACAGGAGGAGTAACTCCAAGATTGGCAGGCATGTAATGAACATTAGGCGGAGTCAACAACAAAGTGCAACAACAGGGCCCTATCTTCCAGTGATGATCTGACTGAGAATCAGATTATAGGAGATGTAGCGTAACAATCCAACTACAGGATGCATTTGACATTCAAGTTAGACCAAGGGATATATTCTTTTTATTGATTAAAATTTGCAAGGACTCAACTCTTAAGAGTTTAAACAGTGAAAATTATTCAAAATATATCAAAATTTGATAAGCAATAAAGCTTGGATCCTGGGCTCCTATTCCTTCCACAAAGTCAAGTGAGTATCTAGTCCAGGTTGCAAAGAACCCTTGAGTGACCAACTTCTGATGATCATGCTTATAAATAAGAGCATATTGGGTGATCCTTAAATTATGTCAATTTATCAACGTCAACTTGCAGGGGGAATCAGATTAAACCAGTGAACTGGAGCAGCTGAAACCCATTTTTGATCAACCGTTTGATTCAAGTTTTTTAAATCAGTCAATTTTTTAAAGGGTTTCTGGATTTTTGGGCTTTCTTAATTGGCCAAATAATCCCCAGAAAATATGGAACTTACTGTGACAATCCTGGTGGGCAGAATAACACAGGTAAGGGGTCCACATGTTAGCCAGTGGGAGTGGCGGGGGCCTATGTGCCTGAGGGGCTTGATTAGAGATGGAAAAATACTAAAACTAGATAAGGTAGATTTTTGTGAGCCAAATTTTAATTTAAACTTTATTATAATAATGTCAATACTGCCATTCTCATCACAGGAGGGTCTTTATACTATTAAAATCTGTGTCCCCAAAAATTTGCGGGCTTTAGGTCTGCATGCATTCTTACAATGGGAATTTAGCATTTGGGGGAGGCTTCACAGGCAGATAATTCTGGGTTAGCTGGTGCTGGAGAATAGAAGTAAAAAAAATCTAACCTCCATCTCTATTCCCTGTATCACACAACCCAGCCAAATACATCATTGATTTGGCATTGGGGCCTGATGTTGACAGGTGTTCATTGGATGGTTTAATTTTAGGCCCAGTGTTAACCTCCTTTTGGCAAGAAGGATTCTCTCATAGGACAGGGTCTTATGTGGCTTTTATTTAACTGTGGCTAATTCTTCATTTGGGAAAACTTCTTGGCTTAGTGGGCAGGTCATCAAACATCCTTCTGATTTGAGCCCAAGAAAATGCGGGAGGGCGGCCCTTTTTCCCTCTTGGCTAGCAGCCCATATTTCCTGGAGACCAGGGTTTAATTCTTGGATTTGGCTTGTTTTCAAATTAGAATCAAAATGTTATTAATTACAATAGGTGTCTTATATCAAGGCTTTCAGAGGCAATAAATTACTCTCTTCCTGTTACTTTTCCTCTCTTCTTTGTTCCTTAGTGGTTAATGTTGTGAATTCAAATTTGCTAGAGGTTTTGATTGGTCTGGTGAATGATAGTTTGTAGATTGATTCATGAAAAAGCCTTTTCTTTTGCTTTTTACTAGAGAGTTTTCTTCACCCAATTACAGGACAACATCAATATCTGAACCTTCCAGATTCTTATCAGCATCTTGCCACTTGAAGTATCTCCACTAAGGCTACTAGATTTAAGCTTTGGGTATAAAATTGAATAACCTTTTCTCTAATAAAATATTTCATTTTTCATCATTGATTTTGGCATTTAATCTTTAGTGCTCATTAATTTACTAATAAGATATATATTACTCATACTAAGATCAAATGGGCTTAAAGCCAGAACCTGAAGTTTTAATTATTTAAAATTTTTGCCTGAGTTCTTTATTATGTCAAATAATAAAGTAAAGCTTGGCATTTAGCTTGTGAACTTACATATTAACTAACTTCACTTCCTGTTAATCACTCTGATCCCTTGTTTTCTTGCAGCTGATTCTCAGGAAAGTCACCATGTAGTTAATTCCAGGCACCCTATACTTGAACAAGGATATAAAGGCTATACTTTAGAACCATCCAGAAGACATAGGAAGATAAACTCTTACACCCTTTATTTTAAGATGCAAGAATGACCTAGCAGATATTCTCACTACAGCTAGTATCAAGGCTTTGGTTTTCATTCAACTCTTCACTATCCCAGGGATCAAAAACTGTATTACCCCCTACTCAGCCTTATATAAAAAACAATGTAAACTCAACATACTCCCTTTTCAAGGGCACTCAGCTGTATTATCACCCCAGCTGGTCTAGGGATGCTTACAATATCTTAGCATAACCATTCCTGGGTACCATCTTTGCCCTTCTCAGGTACTGATAGAGGGATACCCTACTGGCACCCCAAAGCAAAACCAAATAAACATCTACCTCTCTCAGGAAACTATTTCTTCTTGGTAAACCTCAGACCACACCTGCAAAACAGCTCCAAATGTGGATTGTCACACCCATCACACAGCAAGGGGATATTATCCTGCACTACCACCACCCTTTATATCACATCCAAGTTTATATATATTGTTTGACATAATAATCACATATTTTGGTGAGTACATACAAACTAGGACATCTTGTATCTCCTAGAAACATATATGTTTTTCAATAAGGATACATTCTGTCAAAACAGCAGGCTTGACCCACCAGCAAGATTCCAAGTAAGCAGGTTTGTGACAAGTGATCAAAATTTCCAGTCACTTTAAGCCAAACTAGGAAGTTGACTTAAATTTCCAAAAACAACAACATGAACAAAAGCTGAGCCCCCATGGTGGATATCTCTTTCAGGCGCTTAACTCATTATCAGGATCAAGTCACCTTCTTTACCATCTCACCATGTGATCAACACTATCATGTTCCTGTTATCTGCAATTCACAATGACTATATAATACCTATCTCTCAATAAAGAATATTATCTAGTTTCCAAATATTTTCTCCTTCTAACTATGCTAGAACAGCACAGTTACATAAATTCAAACCTGTCCTTCCAAAGTCAGTCCTTCCCATAAGGGCTATGGAGCCCTTTGAATAATGGGATTGCAACTTTTTGGGGCCTTTTCCTGAGGGTAAGGAAGGAAATAAGTACATTGTTATTGCACAACTATTTCATGTGCTGGCCTGTACCCTGTACCCTGTGCAACCACAAACCATACTGTTGCCACCATCAGCTGATTCATTGACAAAGAGACTGTAGTACATTTTGGGCACCCCAGACAGCTCATCATAGATGAATGCTCAGAACTTGTGGGTAACTCATGAAAAAATAATGTTTAAAGAATTCCCTGGAACAAGTAGTCACACACTATATTTTTACAATTAAACCAATGAGAGTTCAGTATTTTAATTGAGGAAGACAACAGTCCAATAAAAAGAACAATAATGAATAGAATAAGGTATTGTTTATTGTAGAATATTGTGATTAATATACCATATGGGGAAATCCATAAGGCCACAAGGGGATGGCATAGTGGCATGTTCCATGTAGGGTTTGAAGTTGAGGAATAACATTTGCGGGGATCAGCAGGTCAAATTGGCAGCGCTCCTAATTAGGAAAAAATGCCCACAGTTAAATATTTTCATCAGATTGGTTCATTTAGTTAGATACATTGGCAGGCAAGTCTGAGAACTTAGTTGCAACACCCCCCTTACCCCCTGCTTGTTGTCAGACACCAGAATTGGAGTCTGCAGAAGATCTGGGAGGGTCCGCACAAACAACTTTTGTGTGGGGATGGCACAACAGGGATGAAAGCAATTGTGGTGAAGTTTCTTGGTGTTCCCTTGGGCATCTTCAAGTTGGTAGGTGTGATTATCATAGTCCGCAGCAATCTTGAAGGCCCCCAGGTAGTTGGGTTCCAATTTGGCTGAATTGGGGTTGAGGGTGTAGACAGGGTCACCTATAGTGTATCTGGCCTCAAGGTGCTTTGTCCCACCCTCAATTTGCTTTTATTCAATTTCTCAAGCTTTGGCACGCCACTGGCTCAGGGATGGAGTCATCAACAAGAGGGGTTTTCCAGGAACTTTGGACTGTAACTTTCCTTATTCCACTCCTGTCAAGCTATCAGGTGCCCCAAAAGCCAGGGCAATGGGGCTAAACCTGGTGCCTCTGTTGATTCTTGCTTGTAAGATAAATAGAGCAGTGGGCAGGTGTTCAGTCCATGCAATATTGAATGCTCCTGTGAGAGATTGGCAATAAGTATGACTAGTGAGTCATTCAATTGCTCTTTGCATCCATTGGCTTGCAGATGATAGGGGGCTGTGACTATTTGTTGGAGGGCATTTTTGGTGCAGTACGCTTTCATGACATGTCCAACAAGCTTGGGACCCCTGTCTGTAATGAGGCGTTTGGGTTGCCCAAAGCAGGCCACAATTTCCTTGCCAATGAAGCAGGTGATAGTGGTGGCAGTGTGATTAGTGGTTCCTCATGCTACTGACCAGCGGATGAAATGAGTGATGACTGTTATGATATACTTCTTCCCTAGTCTGTCTTTTGGGAGGGGCCTAACAATATTAAGGGCCCACTGCTCAAATGATTTCATGACTTAAATGGTCAGGACAGACTTGGAGGTGCAGGTTTAGACGTGCTCTTTTCACACAAAACACATGTTTTGAGGAGGTCCAGGATGTCTTGGCGCATACGCGGCCACCAAACCTTATGTTTTATGATCTTGAAGAGGTTACGTCCTCTGTTGTGACCCAAGGTGCATTGATAGTATATTATGGTGTTGTCTCTTTGTGTGATGGGAATTTAGGGCGTTTTTTCACCTGTCTCTGCCTGTGGCAGATGTTGCCAGCATCTGTGGTGAAATGACTTGTGTTGTCCTTTAGCTTAGAGATGGTTACCAAATTAAGGCCTTTGTAACAAGTTTCTTCAGGACAGAGATAAATCATGGGTCAATCTTGATCCAAGCTGTTGTCCCTGGTGATGGACACTACATAGAGCCTTGAGAGGGCGTCAGCTGCAATGAGTTCCTTTCCATTCTTGTACTTGATGCACAACTGGTAGGGGGATAGATGCTCAACCCAGCCTGCTTGATGGTGTGTCAAGTGGGACTGTATGTTGAAGTATTGAAATGACTTGTTATCTGTCAGGAAGCGGGGTGGAAATATGGCCCCTTCTAGGTCACAGTGCCAATTCTCAATGCAGTGCATAATGGCCACCAATTCTTTATCATGTATGGGGTTATGTTGCTCTGAGTTGGTGAGCTTCCTGGATCATATGCCATGGGGAGGAAGACACCCTTGTCAGTTTCTACTCTTAGCACGCCCCCTATGGCTCTGTCAGAGGTGTCAGTCTCAAGTTTTTACTGGCATTTTCAATTGGGGAATTTCAATACAGGCACAGTTGTAAGTCTTTGCTTCACTTTTTCACAGGCTTAATCTCTGACAGGGGTCCATTGAATGAGTTGTTTAGTGTCCAGAAGCTCAGTGAGAGGTGCAATAAATTCTCCACAATTGGGATGAAATTGTGCATGTAGGTCACAATGCCTAAGAAGGTACATACCTGGTTCCCATTGATGGAAGACAACATACTGGTTATTGCCTTGATTTTGGCAGTATCAGGCTTTATCCCTTGTGCAGAGATGGTGTGCCCAAGAAAAAGGAGCTCTGACTTGATAAAATTGCATTTGGAGGGCTTAGTCTTTTACTAGCTTTTTTGAAGGGTGTTAAGGATAGCACAGAGGTGTTGAAGATGGGTGTTTTGATCTTGACTGAAGACAATAATGTTGTCAAGGTACACAACAACACACATCCTAATCAATTCCTCAAAAGATTTTTCAATTAACATGGCAAAGGTGGAAGGAGTGTTGGTCATTACAAAGTTCATGACCCGGTACTCAAACAACTTGTAGCGTGTGTGGAAGGCAGTTTTTGCCGCATCCCCTGGTGTAATTTGGACCTAATTGCACCCTGCGGTGAGATTGATCTTGCTAAAGACCTTTGCCCTGCAAGTGTGTCAAACAGATTGTTAATCAACAGCAGGGGGTACTTGTTTTTAATTGTCACCTCATTTAAGGTGCAGTAGTCTGTGACCAAACAAAGGGACCTGTACTTCTTGGCTACAAAGAAGACATCATCCCAGTATGGCAAGAGCAAGGGGCAGATAAAGTCATTTTTTGAGTGCATCCACAAGGTGCTGGCAGATGGTCTCATCTTCTTTTGGTGTCATTCAATAGAGGGAGCGTGCCTTAGGAAGCAATCCTTGCAGTTGCACAGCATGCTGGATCTCCCAGGGATGAGGTAGTTGGTCCAGTGGCTCACTGAAAACATCCTTATATTCCTTGAGAAATGTATAAGTGCTGGTGGAGATGAAGTGGTCAAGGGAGGGCCTGCAGATGGTTCATCACGGATAACTTTGACTGAGCATTGATTAAAATCTAGTTCCCACCCTTTAAATTATATGAGCATGTTTCTTTATTCTAACAAACACGATCATGTGAAGCAACTTGTTCATATCAACAGGATATATCTGAAATCCCACCCCATTTCTATTGAGGGTGATTACAGATGTATCCCAGTCAATGTATGGACATTTATGATAAAGCCAGTCAAGGCCAGCAATTATGTTGTGGCTGAGCCCTGCCATGTTTAGTCCAGAGAGTTTAACCTGGATGCTCCCCAATCTCACAGAGAGAGGGTACTGTCTCATGGGTAATTGTCACTCTATGGGAATCAGCTACTTTTACTGCCTTGAATCTTCTTGGCATTTGTTCTAATTGTTGAGAGTCAGCAAACGCCTGGTTAACCATAGTATGGTTGACCTCAGTGTCTACCAAAAGTTTGTGGGTGTTCCCACATAAATGGAAGGGATAGGCTAAGCAGGTTACTTTATTTTAAAGAATGGCTTTCTTGGAGAACAGGGTCATCACTATGGACCTGGTTTGTGTCTAGGGTCTAAAAATTGTGCACATTGTAATCACAGGGGTTCTTTGCAAGGAGGAATTGAGAGCAAGGGTCAAGTGAGGTTGTATAACCTCTTGTATCTACAACCCCCAGGCTTTTACCAGGTCCTCAACTTGCGCTAATTGGAGTTCCCCCTCACAGGACGCTTAACACCATTCTCTTGTTGGCGGGGCTAGTGGCAGCCTACTTGGTTGTGAGCACTGCCAGGTGTGGGACAAGGTTCTGGTGGTGAATCATTGGATCTGTGGAAGCCCATTGAAGCCTAATTATTGGCCTTCACAATGGCCTTGTAGCAGTTGTTGATGGAGGTGCAGCAACCTACAGGAACCCACTTGCAGATATGGGTTTTAAGCTCATTAATTATTAAGGTAACAAGCATGGCATTCCCATTGGTCACGGCTTCTGGGGCAGTGGCAAGAGCATGTTGCCAGGAGCCAAAGTATTCAGGAACAGACCTGGTCTGTTTAATGGCCAAGAGGGGAGTTCCCACCACAATGCGTGAAAAGTTTTCACTATATCAGGACTTTGCGGCGTCCCTGAACAACACCCAAGTGAAATATATTCCTTGGCTGGCCCAGTTGGTGAACCACACAGCAGCGGGCTCTGTGAGGCGCCCAGACACAGTAGCAACCCACATGGGCTCAGGTACTTGACAGATATAGAGGCGGGTTTTGGTAGAGTGGACCCCCTGACAATTTCAGCCTCTTTGACACCACCTACAAAGGATTCCAGCTGTAGGTTAAGCATGTTTTGCAAGAGATCTGACTGGGGAAGGATGACACTTGCATTGCGCTGCCCAAGGCAGAGTTGATTGTACAAACTTGTAAGCACCAGTTGATCCTGGTAAATGACATCCCCAACGGGTATGTCCCCCTGGGGATTGGCAGGAAGGTTTCTTGGTGAGGAGTAGCCTTACTGCCTTTACTCTGTACTTTCCTGGGGGATTTTCTCTTTAGATAGGTTGTGAACCTACTGCTGCTACCACTGTTGCAACTAAACTAATGAGAGTTCAGTATTTGAATTAGGGAAGACAACAGTCCAATAGAAAGAACAAGAATGAATAGAATAAGATATTGTTTATTGTAGAATATTGTGATTAATATACCATATGGGGAAAGCCATAAGGCCACAAGGGGACGGCATAGTGGCATGTTTCATGTAAGGTTTGAAGCTTAAGGAATAACATTTGCAGGGATCAGCAGGTCAAATTTGTAGCACTCCTAATTAGGAGAAAGTGCCCGCAGCTCAATATTGTCATCAGATTGGTTCATGTTGTTAGATACATCAAGGGGCAACTTATTGAGTGCCCCCTGTGTATTGTAAGATAGATTGGCAGGAAAGTCTGGGAACTTGGTTGCAACAATATCACCCACAAGCCAATGAGATATTTGTCATCTAAATGATTCTCTGGTCTAACTGATTGCCAAACTGTCCCAGGAACACCTAAACACCACCTGGAAGAAAATTTTACCAACTGCACTCTCATCATCTGTGCTATAATCAACCACAGCACATGGTTTAGTCTGAGTGTGCTAGCTTTTGGCACCTTAAAATGTGATAGGGTTAGATCAGGGTAAGTTGAAATCAACAGTTTTAGCCAAACCACCCCACACTGTCATTTTCTTGTTGGTGCAATGGCGCACCAAGGCCTGTATATCAAACAGGAAAAGATCAAGGGGGCAATGAGGCAACTTGAAGCTTGCTAAGCTGTAGTTGACCCTGAAAATGTCCTCAATCCCATTTCTGAAAAGTTGGAACCAAACCACCTTGGACCCTTCAAGGTCTCATTGTGTCGTAAATTTGGGCTATTTAAACTAGCTAAATCTATGAGCTAAAGTTTATCTTAACTAAACTGTATATAAAATATACTAATATCACTAAACTATTTAAGGCTTACTAAATACCAACTTCAACTACTAAATAAAAGGCAATATCAAAGTATAAGTGTTAAGTGTAAGGTTAAAAACTGTGTTTATTAAACTCATATGAGTTGATAATAAGCCTGGTTATTTTGCTCCATCAGTTTAATACAATTTCAATTTAGGAAATTACTTTGAGGAATCCATTGTCAAATTGTATCAATGTATTAATTACAATTATCTCAATAGCAATTAGAGTGAAGTACTCAATATTGCAATATTTCCCACCTCTAGATTTGACATACAGCTTGTATTGCTTGGATTGCACCTTGAAGGGAGGAGTAAGGGCTACATGATCCAAGAACAGAGGATTGAGAGAGGTGGGCTCTTTTTACATCCAATTGGTTTTAATAACATGGTTTTAATTGGGTAAGGGCATACTTTTGACATTGTAGTAGAAGAACTTCTCATGTTCCTTTCTAGTGCTGACAGTACTAATTTTAATAGGTGCAGTGGCTTTGGGAAGACTAATAGGGTAACTTTCTAATCAGGAGGACTTGTTAAGATCAGGTTGCTTTGTGGAATCTTAAAACTTGAGGATGTTAGGTCCAGCCATTATGTTAAGAGTAAACAAAGCCTTTATGTCTTTGGCAAAGAAAACATGAAAGCAAGGGTCTGAAACCTCAGACTTGGTGTAAACACTAGGGTTGCAGGGTTAGGTAATGTAGGTCATACCAGGAGGGGGGGTTATTGGTCAGATTGAATGTTCTCACAAGAATAAGACCTTTGGTATAAGCATGGTCACCCTGATAGAGCTGTATAGCACTAACCTGTTGAGAATTGCTGATGGTATAGAAGATTGAGGACTCCTTGGTGGAGATGGCATCATTGTGATTGATAGTCTTTACCATAATATCACCCTTGGTCTTAATACTAAGATTTAAGGTATCATTGTCTAAAATTCCAACCTTGTTGAGCCTAGTTAGTGCTGAGCTAGTGTAGTAACAGCCTGAAGTGGATCCTGTCCAGTAAATAGTGTGATAGAGTTGTTCATTGGCATAGTCTTTTCCCAAAGCTGTCTCTATTTCATAAGAACCACTAGTAAGGGAGGTACTAG
This sequence comes from Entomophthora muscae, assembly GCA_014839935.2. NCBI lineage: Eukaryota > Fungi > Entomophthoromycota > Entomophthoromycetes > Entomophthorales > Entomophthoraceae > Entomophthora > Entomophthora muscae. The sequence goes on from QTSX02005125.1 coordinate 139,746, forward strand.
GAGTGGTTGTGTCAAGTGCAGCAAGAAGGGGAAGTTTGTGAAAGCCATATACAACTAACAGATTAACATGACTAGCAAGATTTAGCTTAAGCCATAAAAGATGAACTATTGGGTGGTAATCTAACTGATACCACTCATTATTTTCTTCCTTAGAGTGTGTCTTCAAGTCACAAACATTAGGGCTCAGATAGATCACACTGGCTTTTGATGATGTTTCAGGAAATCTTATATCAATGGAGCAAGTTACAGTGATGACAAGTGTGAGAAATTTGCATAATAGATCCAGATATTGCAACTTTAGGAGTGCAAGATCCCCAACAGTAAAGAAAACACAACTATTGTGCTTACTAGCAAGGTAATCCCATTGTAGGGTAATGATGTGAGTGAAAAACTTCTGGGTACCCTTGTAAGGAGTAGCTACAAGTGTAACAGGCACAGAATATAAATGAGTCTGATTGGCTACTTTAGCATAATGTAGCCAGTATCTACTAGGGCCATATTATATGAGTATAGCCCCTTGTCATCATTGGCAGGTTGGGAAACCAAGAGACTCTGGCCAGTGAGATTTAACATGAATAACCAAGTATTGCAGAGAGGCAGCTCCCTCAGATTGTGAATCTGATACACTTGTTTGTAAGAAGAGAATCCATTTTTGATAGTGGGAAGAAGAGGTAGAGTCTTAAAAAATAGAGATTCACAACAAAATCACAGCCTCTTTCCATAAGGAGCTTTGGAATGTGCATATCTACAACAGTATTGTAAATATTCCCCAACCTAATATTTGAATATACAAGAAGCGAGGGCACATGTTCTATAATGATCAGCTTACTTAACCATTTACACATTATTTGGTATAATATGTGTAGAGGGGATTCTGCAGAGAGTAACAGCCTAAATCCCCAACTCAAAAGAAGGAAATCTTTGACTATATCAGTGTCACAAGTAGAAGTGATGAGAGCCATTCTAGGGTTGTCACCATATGGTATGTGCTCCATACAATTGATGTCAGGTTCAGAATTATTTTTGATAACCTTCTTCTTTTCAATCTCATAAGTGATAGTTGTAGCAGTGGGCTCAGTTGTATTATCAATATTAACTTGATTGATAAAGGATAATTGTTTAAATCATGTATGTTTAGGAGCAGGGGAGATTCCTAAGAGCTCAAATTTGCCCAGAAAGTTTTTATTCTTGGTGCATTTATGTTCACCCTCTAGGACTTGAATCAAAACACTGGGCTGGTTACCATTGTAGATGATGAAGGTCCCAGACTTCTTGGTGGGGGCAGTTGTGTTACGCTTAATTAGAGCACTCATCACACCACCAGATGTCTCAATACCAAGTGTGAGAGGAGTGTTGTCAAGAAGAAGATCCTGGGTCTTATATAGAAATATCATCAGTAAGAACGGCAGCTTGGATTTTTGAAGTAGAACCACTTGCAACTGAGGATGGCAAAGAAGCAAGATCAACTGGGACTGCAACAACTTTGAGAGCAGGAGGGAAAGTATCTGAGTTGTCAGCAACTTCAGTTGGGTTGACTGATGTATATTTTTTAACAAAGTATATTTTAGGTTTGTATGGCTTTTTATTTTATTTTTTACTACCCATTTTATTTTTTAAGCAAAAACTGCTAGAAGCAATATTTTTTATGTTTTTTTGGTAGGACACACCATTTTGAAACAACATCTCATAAACGCTATCTCAAATTACGCCATTTTAATTTACACTATCTCAATCTATTAGTAAAAACATCATTTCAATTTATGGCATTTTGACTAAGAAAACAAGTTTTAAAATTTAGATTTTTTCAGCTCCAAAGAAAATTTAAAAACCTCAAAAAATAAACTTCAAAAAACATTTCTAGGCTTAAAAAAGCCTCAGAATTTCAACTTGGCAATAAAAAATGGGGTTGATTAGTAGCAACATAGTTGTGTAAACCCCAAAAGTTAAAATAATCCCAAAAACAACTATTTTCAGCTATTTTAACTATAAACTATACTTTAAAATAAGCATATATTTGTACCAAATACCAAAAAAGTCAAAGAATGGTAAAATCAAAGGAAATAAGAGAGAAGATAAAGAATAGTTTATTGGGAAAGGACTCAGACATTGGTAGAAAGAGCAACAGAGATAGCTTGGAAATGCTCAAGCTTTCTATCCTTAGGATAGTAGGCAAGGACCACCTTGCTGATTTCAGTGTAATTTTTCACTGCCTTGGTCTTCTTGGGGGGATCACCCTTGGTCTTCATACCAGTCTTGAAAAGGCGGGCAGAGATGGCTTGTTGGGTTTTAAATGCACCATTTTTTGTTGAATTTGAGCTTATAAACCCTAACTCTTGTAGAAAACTGGCTATGCCACTCTTCAAGGGAAGAGGTGGTCTTGATTAAACCATCTTTTACCTGCTTATAGCAGGTCCACTGGATTGAGTCACCCTCTTTTCTGATGTGGCATGCTCCTTGAAACACTCCAACCCAATGAGTTTCAAAATACTCAATAAAGGGCGCAAAGGCTGCCTGGTTGGCTATAATATATGGGTGACAGATTAGGGCGCTGTAGAAGGCATTTGTCTCCTCCTTTCTAAACAGAGCAAGGGCAGCAAAGCAATTAAAAACGTCCTTGGCTTTTTATGTGCCTTCATAGTTGACCAGCTCATGAAGTTCAGAGCACTTTTGGAGGCGGCAGCAGAGTGCCTGCCAGCAGTGGAAGTAGCATCCCTGAGGGGAGCTCTTAAAGACTTAAATAAAGGCACTTTCCTGAGCCTGTTTGAAATCCAATACAAGATATTTGTGATTGGGAAGGCTTTTGGGCTGCTTCCTGATTAGGGTGGCTTCCTCTTCCTGTAACTGGGCCTTCTTCTTGTGCCCTCTGGTCTCCTTGGGCTCCTCTTCAATGGTTGGGAGGATTTCATCCAACTTGGCCTTTAGGATTGTGAGTGCACAGACATATGTTTCCTGCTTCTTGTTGGGAAGGAAAAGAAAGACCAGTGGAAAAACTAGATTACCAACCTGTCCATGGATATTCCAAAGCAGGCTGAAGAGCTTTGGGCAGGTTGAGAAAGTGCCATCTGCAAGCCAGGTCTTGCATTTTAGCAGGTTGCGCAGATCCTGACTTATGGCAAAGCAGATAATACACTTGGGGGCATGTTGAACATCATTGCAAAGAAGGAATCTCTCTTTATGGCGAGATAGTTTTTGCTCCTCAGTAATGATCAATTGATCAATGGAGCTTGCACTGATCCCTTAAGTGCTCAGAGCATATCTCTGATCAGTGAGATATCTCTGTAGTTTTTGAGGCACCACCAACAGTGGCAAGTTGGGTATCATTTAAATTAAGGAGGGCATCATTGACAACCTCAGTGGAACTTTTATCCTTGGTGGTTGGGATCACCTGGCAAAGAAACCAGCAGATAAGTTGGTAAAGGGGGCCAAAAGGCTTGACACAGTTGTGGTTAACAGTAAGGGCCTTAAATCTAGTGAACCCATAAGTAGTGAGTCTAGCTGTGCAGTCAACATTATCACATTTGTAGTGATGTTGACAGATGGGTTTCTTCTCATCATTACAGCTGAAGCTGTAGCCCTTGTAGATAAGCCAACACCCCCTTTCTTTGTCATGATGGGGTAGCTGGCTAGATATGTGGCAGGCACAGCAAAGGTGCCATTTTGATTGCATATATTATGGATGGTATTAAGATAACAGAGATCAAAATGGTCCTCTGCAAGAGCACCAGGCTCCTGCTCCTCTTCAGGCTCTGAGGTGGGATTAGAGTGGCAATTGAAGTTGAATAACTTCTCTTGGGCGTCTGAGGGGGAGTACACAAATGGAGAGTGAAGAGAGATAGGACTGTTTCCCTCTGGCTTAGGTGATTGAGTTGAGGTCTTGGGGCAAGTTTTGGCCTTCTTAGCCTTGGGAGGAGAGATCTTGGACTTGGAGGTCTTAGAGGCCTTGGGTGCAGCTTTGGTAGTTGACTTGGGAGGCATCTAAAAGTGAATTAGTTTAAAAATATGAGCAATTTGGGGGTTGTTTTTAAAGAGAAAAAGGAGAATGTTTAATTATAAAAAATTAGTGCTTTTTTTACTCAGAATTGTAGAAAAGATCTAAAAATATATAATGTTGAAATTATTATGTTTTTTGTTTTGTAAAAATAAAAAAATCTTAGTAACACAAGTATGCAAAACTTTGAGTTTTGACTGAAAACTTGCAGTCAAAATGGCGTTTTTGAAGTGACATAATTGAGGTGCTATAGCTCAAAAACATAGTGTTTTTGATCATTTTTATATTAATTTAAGAAATCTACAGTGGAGCTACCTCAACCATGCCAAAGAGTGAAGCTTGATAACTCAAAAACTAGCTTATACAACTGGGAGTAAAAAGTACCCAGTTGTTTAGAGGAGGCCAAAAAATATATATCTGTAAAGTTTTATATGTTTTCTTACATTCTTTATTATAATGATTTTTGACGTGAATGTGTACTTTTGAAAAGTGGAAAGCAAGAATTGTGGTGGGAGAATCAATATATCATAGCCTGGCCCTCTAGGTAATTTCCCCTTATTTTCCCCTATCCATTGTGCACATCAAATCAATTGGGTGACATGAAACTCGGTGGAATTCAAAGTGACGTAAATTGAAATGGCGTAATCACCCCTTCCATATTAAAATCACTATTAAAATATTTTACTGAGGAAACCCTTATCAATGTATCCATGCATAATAAAGCCATAAATTATATATATAAAAACTGGTTCTTTTACCCAGCAATGACAATCACTAGAAGGACTATCATAGTGGCGTTATTTTAGGTAGTTCTTAGTATAAGTGTCTTGTATTAATACTATAGGAACATCTTCTGGCACTATACAACAGGATTTAATTTAGTTTGGGTATAAGCTTATTTTAGTTAAAGATAAATAGCGTGATTTGAAATGAGGTAAAGTCATGATGGTGTAAATAAATCCCACACTAAGTGATTTCATATGTAAATAAAGTTAGCAAAATAAGATTTAATTAATCTGACTCAAAGTGATGGAATTGAGATGGTGTAAGCTTGAGATGCCGCATTATAAAGATATATGTAAATTTCAATTATTTTTTTGTTTATTTTATTTTTTTATGGTTCAAAATCACTAACGCAAAAAACGCCATCTCAAATTTAATTTGAGATGGCGTAAATCAAAGTGGCGTTTTTGAGATGGTGTGTCCTACTGTTAATTTCACAAATTATTTTGTTTTTTTAGCAAGAACTGCTAGAGGCAATATTATTTATTGTATTTCTTGCTTTTCTTTCAAAAGAAGGTCTAGTGCAAATATCATGAAATTTGAAATAGATAGATATATAAGAAGTGCATCTAAACCAATTGAATGATAGAACTTATCAAGTAAATCTTCAAAATAAGTTTTCAAATCATAGAAAATACTGCTACAGTTTTGAAGGAATTCTAACTCTAATACAAATAATGCACCACAATAAACTGTGTGATGAAATCCATTATAAACAAATATATTTCCTTCAGAGGAATACCTCCCCCACCTGTAAACTCAAGCATGGAAGGAAAAAGTATAACTGCAAAGAATAAAAATTAAGAGAACTGAGTATTAGCAAGTAAGAATTAGAAATTTGCGTCAAAGAATAAGCAGGCTTGCAAATGATTATTTTTCAAAAGAAATAATTTTTATCTAATCTTTCTGAAAAAATAGAGGTAATGTAACTCAAGCTCCTGAACACAGTTGTATTTTTAGACAGGCTTGCTTAATAAAAATAGAGAAAATAAGGGGGAAAGAGCTAAATTGCGCTAAGTTTTAATACAAATTTTTGTAAATGGATTTTAAGTAGCACCACTGTTTGGCTCCAAAAGCTTTGAAAATAAGATGAGTGATGTGATTTTTGCTCCTGAACACAACTGTGTTATTTTCAGGAGGAGTTGACTAATAGGAAAAGGTAGAATTTGTAGTTTAAAAGGCTGACAATTTTTTAGAATCATGTTAATTAAAAACTTAGAAGCTGAATTTATAGCAGTCAAAATAAAAAAGAAGACACAAAGAAGGACAGTTTTAATCTTATAAGCTAAAAAAATAATTTTAATAGGAAATAAAGAAGGCTATCTCCCCTTCAACAAAATTAAGTAAATGGTCAAGACACTAAATGGGCGCCAATGTCATAAACTTGGGCTATCTAAACTAGCTAAATCTATGAGCCTAAGTTTATCTTAACTAAACTATATATAAAATATACTAATATCACTAAACTATTTAAGCTTACTAAACACCAACTTCAACTGCTAAATAAAAGTTAATATCAAAGTATAAGTGTTAAGTGTAAGGTTAAAAACTGTGTTTATTAAACTCATATGAGTTGATAATAAGCCTGAGTATTTTAGCTCCACCAGTTTAATCCAATTGCAATTGAGGAAATCAACTTATGGAATCCATTGTCAAATCATATTGATGTATTAATTCCAATTATCTCAATAGCAATTAGAGTGAAGTACTCAATATTGCAACAAGATGTCTATGACAATCACACTTACCAGGTTAAAGACGCCCAAGGCAGCACTAAGAAACTTCATCAGAACCAATTGCAACCCTGCTACACCATACACACCCAAAAGAATTTTATATGCAACCTCCCAGGTCTTTCACAGAACCCAATCCTGGTTCTGGACAACAGACAGGGGCAAGGGGGTGTTGTGACCAAGATTGACTCTTCATCTGGTTTTTATCTCATGAAACACAGGAGGAGCTCATAGAGTTGTCCCATAATATATATAATGACAATGGAAATCTTGCAGTTAGTGTCATGATACATGTAATATCTCCCAAATAGGTTTGTAGCTAGTTTCAAGCGCCAACTCCAAGTGCCAGTTCTCAATTAGATGTTGGTTGCTCACACCATACTTGGATCCCATCATGATGCCACCTTCTGGGTGAATTAGTGGCTTCCTCTTCTGGTATTTTGACTGCTGCTTTTTAAATAAAGCTACACATTATTCAAATTCCTTGTCCTTTCTATTGGACTGTTGTAATCTCCAATCTAGATACTGAACTATAATTGGTTCAGTTGCAATATATTGTAAGCTATTTGAAGTTTAATTTAGTTACAAGTTAACCTTAATCAATAGAATGTGCTTTCTCATCAGATGTTCATAATTTGGTCCTTGTTATAGATGAACTTATTTAGTTTAAAATATTAAATATAATATTGTAACTGTGCTTTTTTAGCAGAGTTACAAGGGGAAAATGATTAGATAATAGATAATAATCTTAACAAGATATTGATATTATATAGTTGGGGTTGAATTATGATAACAGGAACATGATTGTGATGATCAATTGGTTGGATAGTGTCGGGATTTTTGGATATTGACTAATTAACAGATTCAACAAAATAATGCAGGCCAGCAGTTGATTGCTCTTAGGAAGAGTTTCAACATAATAATGCAGGCCGGGGGTTGTGGGATCAGTGATCAATTCATATCCTGGCATCAACATACTCATGCATTACAATTAATTAATGGTATATGCAATTACTGCTCATTAATTAATCCACCTCAACTACCACCTCAAACATGCTTCCCATAATAATTACTATTCTAAAACTTTAAATGAATCCTAGAACAAGAGGGCTGTCATATGAACCGTCATCTGCATTATATCTAGAAGAGTCCAACATGGACTGGGCCATCAGGCCAACCACTCTAAAATAAAAGGATTTGATCCTATTGTATTAGAGTAGCTCTGATTAAGTGAAACAATCATCTCTGTGAACTAGTAGCTCTCACTGGCTAGCAAGTTTTGGAAGTGGCCCAGGTAGACAGAAAGAATACCAATTTGTGGAAGATGTCAAGTTAGCCTTCTGTTAAAACCCCCAAAAAGGATGGGCCTCCTGCTGTGTTGAACTAATGCTACTTCAGTCTCTTTTAGCATTGTGAGCTAACTTGGATAAACCCTGAGCAGTCAGGCCACCTTAAAGCCAGTACATCAGAATAAAAGACTGATGATTTCTTAACAACTTGATGATTGATCCAAGTCTTATTTCCTCAATGTGATCCTCTCTTAAGGATTTATTAATGGAGAACAAAAGATTATACTGTAGCCATACATTATTAAGCCCTATAGTAAAATATAGAGACAACAACTTATGAACCTATATCCAGAAGTAGGAAGAACTGTCCCAAATTCTTCAGGCCTTGGGCCCTGTCAGACTTGCTACTTCTGATGGCAACAAAATATTCTGGGCCAAAGGTTACGCCAAAGTCACAGGTCTCTGTACTTTCCTAATGTTAGAAGACTTAGGATATCATCTGGCAGATGATAAAATACCACCATCCGCAATTTTCTGACAGATAGGATAGGGGGTGACTTTATCCTTAAAATGAGTCAAGCGCTAAATTGAGCTGTTCACTGTACAGTGATTGTCACTAAGTCCTGTTGCTGGATTTGGTTAATAAAGTCAACTCCCACATTTGGCTTTGGGTCATGGGAAAGTTAGGTTACAGGTCATAAAACTGTTTGATTGGAACCTTTCTGGGGTTTGACCCCATTGTTTGACACTAAATATTTTGGTAACTGAAGTTTGGGAAGAAAAACTCTTCCAGTGGTACTTAAGTGGGTTGGGTTTAGATGATCTTTATTTGAAGGAGTGTATATAATATAACCATTGTGTGAGATATTCATTCTGTCAAGTAAAATGAGGAGGAGTTATATTCTAATTATCAGTAATGTGTTTAGTTGTAAATGTGGTATATATTTATTATTTATATGAAAAATGCAATTGACATGTTTCATGTGGTTTTAAACGTGATTTATGAGAGGGCTCCATTAGTGCTCCCTAGTTTATTGTGAAATATAAGAAGCTAGGTTAGAGGGTTTAATTTGAGCAATCCCTTTTGCACCCTGCCCCCATCATCATATATAATAATGTGATAGAAAAAATGTAAAAAAGATACATGCAAATTATTTTTAACTGTGGCTGTCACATCATGACCCTATACAGCTGTTATATAAGAATTATCATATACTTCTTGAAATTATATAAAACAAGATAAAGAGAAAAATATATATGAAATCGATGCTATTTTTGAAAGAATACAAAGTTGTATAGTATCACATCAAGCTACATTGTGTCTATCTACTTCATGGCAGTCATGGGTTTGCCCAGGTAATGTTCCGTTTATAATCCGAAATGTTTTATCCCCATATAACATTGGCGCCTGATAAGGGTGCCAGCAACTATTCAAATATCAGGTTGTTTCTCGAGGAATTGTTTTCCGAGAGGGAGCAATTATAGATGTTGTGACACCAGGGGTAGAAATTGTGACAAGAAAACTCTATCCTCTTTTATCAGATTAAATAAATTTACATTTTCTTACTTGTTTAAAAGAGATAAACATAACTGGTACTGTTTATTTTTTAATATTTGAATACAATTAATCTTCTTATATTTCAAATGGTAATTTGGGTTTATTATGTCAATATAGGCGATTTTAAATGCAGTAAGGGATCTAACATCCCTTGTTGTAGGCTTTTACATACATGGGTTGGTTAGATGTGTATGAATCATGAGAGTAGATTGGAATGGTAGGTTGAGGATGATATACTTCAGGCTCAGGCTGATACAGTTCCCGCTCAGATTGATAATTTTCCTGCTTTGGAATGTAGGCTCCTTGCTTTGGGGTATATACTTTTTGCTTAGGCTGATACAATTCATTCTCTGAGGCGTATACCTTGGGCTGATGGTACACCTTAGGTTTTGAGTTGTACACCTTAGGTTTATGATATACTTTAGGTTTGTGGGTGTACACCTTGGGTGGCTGATATAATTTGGGCTTTGGGGTGTATACCGTGTGCTGTGGCTTTGGATGGTAAACAGGTTGAGTCGCCTTGGGCACTTCGTGTAAATAACTGGGAGTAGGGCCATACGAGCGTCTGCTGATCTGTAGAGAGGGTGTCGCCTGGACACCAATGAAGGCGGTAATTAATGAGAGAGCGATGATTGGATAAGTTTGCATTTGTTGATGTTTATTACAATTTTTGTTTCTTTTATACGCGGTTTTTACTAGGATTGTGGTTAATTTTCGGTGACAGGGTTGGCTTTTAATTATAAGTCATAAATGAGGAGATTGCCTGGCGACATGCACATTTTTATGATACTTATGAAAATTTAACCAATTCAATAGAGGCTTTAAAATTACTATTTCAAACTAATTCGTTGGGGATTCTAAGCTTTGTCTTCCCGCTTCACCACTTCTGATATAAAATTAAACCAATTTTTCTTTTTAACACTTTTAAGTCAAGAAGCCTTACAAGTACTTTTTTGTGGGGGTTATTTGCACTAAATTCAATATATTTTTAAATCAAAATACTGTACATCAGATAAAAGCGATTAAGATTATGTAGTCCGAATTCCAAAAACATTTACCACCCACACATGGCGTGAATTAGCAATTGATTAAAATAAAATTAAAAACTCCTCCAAACAATACATTCCACAGACCAGCGAATTAAATTTAGCGGTGAAATAGTATAACTCCACCACGTTTTTTATACTTTTACGCTTGGAAACACGTCAGCGCCGCAGTGAACATAGCAATTAAGTTATATATAATCCACGAGGAGCCAGTAGTTTATATTCTAGAATATAAGTTACTATGAGAATATATTACTCTCAGCAATTCGATTATATAAAAGCGAAACAAATAAATATTTAATACCACTGAGCACTTTTTTACTCTTTCTTATGAATAGGGGTGGGATGGCCACAATTTTTTAATTTAAATTTCTGTTTGGGATATTTTATTCCGGTTTAAAATACTGTGACCTTCTCAACCCTACTTATGAATCATTTTAAGCCGCATTTAATTAGTACCCAATCAGAAATTGCTATTACTTCTTAGCCAGAGCTCTTAATCGACTCTATAAAAGTGCGCTTTCGTCAATGTTAAATTATGGTTAATGTAATTATTTGGGTCTTTTTTGCAGTCAATGGGATGGACTTTCTAGTATCCACTTCAATTTGATGCTGTTTTTTAGGAACAAAATACTACATTATGACATCATTTTTTATATTACATTATAAAGTTAAATTAAAACACCAAAAACTTTGCTATAACCTTATATTTATGTTTCCATACAAATTATGTTGAAATGAAGTATGTTCCTTTTTACATCCTTTAAAATATATCTGGTATAAATAAACTCTCAGGTGGCTTAGTCAACCACTGGTAGCATATTATTAAACTACATATTTACCCTGATTTCAATCTTATTTTCTTTGTGGAAGGAATAAACCTCTATAAAACCAGTCTATTATAAAAGCCTAATAAGTAAATGTGATGACAGCAAGAAAAAAAATTGTCTCCTAGCCTAAAGATGCCAACCACAATGATAAGTTGTGATGCTCAACCAAATGGAAAACTATCCAATTTTTCTGTAATGATTGTCACTCAACTAAAGAAATTAGGCACAACCTGCTTTTGTAAAAGACTGTCTATGTTATATAATCTTGAATCATTACTAGTATCAATATCATATTCCTTATTCACACCTTAATACAACATAATGTTGAAACCACAGGCTTGACCCACCAGCAAGGTTCCAATCAAGCGGGTTTTTAACCTGCAATCTGATTATCCGGTCACTTGAAGCCAGACTAGGAAGTCAACTCAAATTACCAAATCCAACAACATGAACAGATGATGATCCTTTACGGTGGATACCTTGTTTTGGTGCTTGACTTGTTATCAGGATCAAGCCACCCCCTTCTTCCATCCAACCATGTGATCACTAATCATGTTCCTGCTATCCATTGATTCACATAAACTATATAATCACTATCTTCCAATAAAAATTATAATCTAGCTTCTAAATATTTTCCCCATGTAACTCTGCTAAAACAGCACAGTTACAACATTGGTAGCATGGGTAGGTTTTCCATCCTGCCTTATCTTGAAAAATTCCACCTGTTGCCTGCACACGCCACGGCCAACAAATCCTATCAGAATTATGTCTGGCCTCCCACCCAACTGGACTTTGTACACTCCTGGTACCACAATACCTGATGGTTTTGTCCTATACCAAAACACGGTGATCCCGCTACCCGCCTTCAACGCCATGTCTGCACAAGGGTTCTTTCAGGCTCTGCCATTAATGCTGCAACCAGCCGACAAAACCACCATGCCCACCTATGTGGCTCAAAGACTACAAAGCGCCGCCTTGGAACCTTTTGCTGGGGCCAACAACGACAACACTGCTACATGGATTCAGTCTGCCCAGAGTAAGCTAGCTCAGGAGGAATGCCCACAGCAATTTTGGATTGCAGAGATTTCCATTTGCCTGACCCATGACGCTGGCACCTGGTGCAACAAGTGGCACAAAGAGCAGACTGACAAAAACTGGGATACCTTCAAGCAAGACTTCCTGGCAAGATTTGTGCTAAAAGATACAGCGCTCATGATCATTTGCCAAGTAAAGAACCTGACCCAGACAGGCACCGTAAAGAAACTCACCCGCACCTACAAGGAACTCCCCTTTGTTCACCCTCCAACATGGCCTTTGACATCCCAGCCACACACCTCATGTACTACAACGCTCTCAAGTTGCACGTGATGAGACATGTGAACCTGGATCAGGTGACCAACCTGTAAAGCCTATACCGTGAAGCAGAGAAAGCAGAGCAAACATCCAACACTCTGAACAAGGCACAAACTGGGAAACAAGAAAGACCCAAGGATTCCCATCCAAGCGGGTGCTCCTCTTGACCACCTCCTGGAGGCACAGGAGCAAAGCCAACCACAAGCCCACAGGTTTCAATGGACATGGAAATGGAAATAATGGCCAGTCAAACCGTACCCATTTCTGCGTCACCGCCATGCAAGGCAACCCAGATGAGAGAAAAGCCCGGGGAGAGCACTAAGCAAGCCAAGCTCTCCCCACGCAACTCCTGACTTGCCCAACAATAAATACCGACCCAAGAATGTGGACCAGTGCCCAATGATCATGGTGCCCTTGGAAGATCCAGTACTGTACACCATTGCCAGACATCCCAATAAATTAATGTCCTATCCTTTCTGCTTTTGCAGTTACACAGGCTCAGCACTCTTGGACTCAGGCGCAGACCAAACCTTAGTCAAAAGCAGCTTTGTGAATAAGTTCAAGCTGGCCACTAATCCTTGCAGATTAAAAATGTGGTCCTGGCTGATGAACACCACATTGCTGTGACAAAGGAAACTGACCCCTTCTCTGTCATGCTTGAGAACCTTCACTCCACCATCCAAGGTCCCGTCATCAGCTTTCCTAAGTTTGACATTGTACTGGGACTAGACTGGTTACAAAAGCTCAACCCTCACGTAGACTGGGCAACCTCAGTATTGACCATCAAGCGTGAAGGTGCCAACCATCAGATCTACCCTGACTCTGTGGACCAACTACAACGCAACCATGTCTTTGTGCGTATCACAGAGACCCAGGGCAAGAAGAAAGATTTGAAGTCAATTGACTGGGAATCCTTCCAGTACAAGATCATACACTTTAAAGACCACCAGGACACCTCCACGCCTCAGGACCACAACATTGTAGCCCGCCACCCAGAAATCTTTAAGGAAGCGTTACCTGGGCTGTCTCCCGAGAAGCATATTCAGCACTCTATCCAACTCAACGGGGCTGCACCCAAGGCGCACCCTATCTACAGGCTGACCCCAAATGAAGATGACGCCTTGCACGCCTACCTCAAGGAAGCATTGGAAAAAGGACTTATCTGCCCCTCATAGTCTCCATCTGGGGCCGCTGTATTCTTTGTGGCTAAGAAGGACAGTACCTTACGCCTGGTCACAGACTACTGCGCCCTAAACAAAGTTACCATTAAGAATTGTTAACCACTACCACTGATTGACGACCTCTTCAATGCCTTGGGAGGAGCCACTGTCTTCTCAAGATTGATATAACTGCAGGCTACAACCAGATTTGCATCAAGGAGGAAGACATCCCCAAAACAGCCTTCTGCACTAAATACGGCTCCTACAAATGTATAGTGCTCAACTTTGGCATGACCAATGCCCTGTCTACCTTTGTAACCTCATGAACAAAGTATTTGTGCCCCACATAGGCAAACACCCTAGTGTACCTAGACAACATTATTGTCTACAGCCCCTCGGTGGAACAACACCACAAAGACCTGGAGGCAGTCTTTGTGACCTTAGTACAACACAAACTGTTGGACAAGCCCTCCAAGTGCCAGTTCTTCCGTGAGCAACTACCCTTCCTGGGACATATAGTCTCAAAGGACGGCATCAAACCCAAAAGCCAAAAGATACAGGCCATCTGCAAGATGCCACCACCCAAGGATAAGTTGGAACTCCACACCTTCTTGGGAATGGTGGCCTATGTACAATGCTTCATACCTGACTGTGGCGTCTTGACTTCTCCCTTATCTGCCATAACTGGCGCCAAGTCTAAGTTTGTGTGGACCCCCCAACATGACCTCTGTTTTAGACGCCTCAAAGAGAAGCTCATGACAGCTCCCATCCTGCAATACCCCAAACATGACGGGGAATACCAGATGGAAACCAACACCTCAGATGCATCCATTGGGGGAGTACTACAAATCAAAAATAGTGACAGTGACTTACTGCCTGTAGCCTAAAAATTGCAGAAATTGACAGATGGCAAGTGTTGATATCCTATCCACAACAAGGAACTTCTGGCTATTGTGCACTACCTGGTCAAATGGCGCTCCTACCTAGAGCTCCAGGAAGAATTCACATCATTAACTGATCACAAGTCACCCATCTATTTCAAGACTCAAGCGAATATGTTGCGCCGCCAAGTGCGGTGGATGGAACTATTAGAGAGGTTTAACATGCTCATCTAGTATAAGCCTGGGGCCAAGCTTGCCATGGCAGACGCCCTGTCCTGTATATATGTATGTCTGTGCTTCAAGAGGAGAGAATGGGCTCAACCCAGACTGGCCTCTCCTGGTGTTACAGACAAAAGACAAAGGGTTCACCCCTGGCACAACCTTAATAACCAAAGAAACAGTCATTAAGAATGAACATCTCTTTGCTGACATATATGGGACTCTTTACAGAAAGATGACTGACAGCACAACCATTCCCTACATCCCCACACATCAGCAAGTTGACACCATTCTTTGCTATCTCAGAGACCTTGGACATACCAAGAGCATTAACCTATATGAGTTCCTAAAACATAAAGCCTGGTGGCCAACCTTGTACCGCAATGTCCAGGAAGTTCTAAAACAATGTGAGGTGTGCAAAAAGTTTTCCAAAAGCTGAAACCCCGCCAAAGTCAGTACTTCCCATCCGCACACAACTACCTTTCAAAGTATGGGCTCTTGACATTGTTGGTCCCATGCCAGGAAAACACAATGACAAGAAATACATCATCACCACCATTGACTTTGCAACAAGATGGCCAGTAGCCCAAGCAGTAAAGGCACACACCAGCAATAATGTTTGACAATTTATTGGCAAGGAGATAATCAGCAAGTTCAGAAAGCCAGAACTCCTGATAACCAATGAAAGGAAAGAGTTAACCTTTGAAACCACCAATGTATACCTCACCAAGAATGGGGTCAAGCACACTATAACAACACCATACCACCCACAGGCCAATGGACAAGTAGAGCAGCTTAATGGTAGCCTTGTGCAAGCCCTAGCCAAACTCATTGCCAGTAGACATGAAGACTGGCATAAGCAGCTACCAACTGCAGCACTTGTGTGCCAACCCTGAGTGAACAGATCCACCGGAAAGAGCCCTTTTGAGTTGGTATACGGCACACAGCCAAAAGTCATTCAAGAATTGACAGGACCTAAACTAGAAATTCCAAGTGCAGTCCCCCCACACTCAGACCCTCAAGTAATGGATGCTAATCATGAGCAAGCAGCCAAAGAGGATGAACGTCTGCAAAAGACATTTGTTCCCATCCGCAATAGACATGAAGTTGGGGAAAAATTATGGGTCATGAATATTGACAAGAGCAAGTTACAACCTGAAAAAGTGGGGCCAGCAATCATTCTAAAGGTAAACAACAATAACACTTACCTTGTGCAAGGACTTGGCAAACATAAGCAAGACAAGACCCTACACCATGACTGCCTACGACCCTGCAAAGCAAGACAGAAACAATGAGAAACCGCCCTACCCGCTACAGAACAGCAACTAGTTCAATACGGCGCCCAGGCTCCTAACAACCTCCCTGACAACCTGCCCCCAGAGGAGGCTGACCTTCAGTCAGGGAGGGGTGTTGAAACTGCAGGCTTGACCTGCCAGCAAGGTTCCAACCAAGAGGATTTTTGACCTGCAATCCGGTTATCTGGTCACTCAAAGCCAGACTAGGAAGTCAACTCAAATTACCAAATCCAACAACATGAACAGAAAATGATCCTTTACGGTGGATACCTTGTTTTGGTGCTTGACTTGTTATCAGGATCAAGCCACCCCCTTCTTCCATCCAACCATGTGATCACTAATCATGTTCCTGCTATCCATTGATTCACATGAACTAAATAATCACTATCTCCAAATAAAGATTATTATCTAGCTTCTAAATATTTTTCCCTGTGTAACTCAGCTAAAACGGAACAGTTGCAACAATAATAAAAAAGGTATTTTCACTAAAAGCTACCAGTATTTTCTAAATCTCTTTTCCTCCAATCCAACTTTTACATCCTTATAAATTAGCTTTCAAAGATATGAGGATAAACAAAATTTCTCAGCCAAAAAATTAATCACAGTAGGTTTGATAACAACAAGGATAAATGCAACCAAATCAAACTGAACAAAGTGCACTCAAATCAAAACAAAATCAACTGAGATTAATGATAAATTCAGAAACAATAGATCTATATTGATTGATGATTGATCTTAGTCCATTTAAGTTTTGTCTGCAATGAGTTGATTTTTGAAGCTAGTTAGGCTTGTTTTAGGCTGAATCTATTTGTTTATCCTCACAGCTTTGAAGATACTTTACCCAATGTTAAAGATATTATGTCTCAAAGGGATGGCATACTTGTATTGTGTAAGGAAAGGATAGGGGCTACAGCAGATATGAAACAATGCTGATTTATAATAGAGAAGCCATTTGTCTCAGATCCAGTTATGATTCCGGAAAATTGTAGCCTTACCACATCTTTGGTGGATGAGTTGATTTCAGATTTTAATCTATAATAAAGAATTATTCAATCCTCTCTTTAAAGCTCTAAAATTATAAGTTATATTAAATTTAAAATTAAAATTTTAAAAATTAAAATTTTATTATTAAAATATTAAGAATTTCTTTAAAAGCTTACAGAAGAAGAAATCCTCTCTTACCTCGATATACTTTTTAAATATATTCCCATACCAGGGAAATTTATAATTCGAAAACAAGATGGCTTGGAAACAATAAAAATGGGAAATTATGAAATTGTTATATTTTAAATCTGATGCAGCCCTAGTCAGGATTCACAGTGTCATGAGTTTAGACTTTAGGATGTCATCTGGCGGATGATAAAATACCACGGTCCGCCGATTTTCTGACAATGAGAATATGATATTACACTTACTTCTGGGCCAGATAAAGGTTAAATATTAGACCCACCATGGAGTAAATCTATGATTGCCCCATGTTTCTTGTGAGATATGGTGACAATTGGGTTGGCAACTCAGTTGCAACAATAAGATCTTTTTTATTTCAATACTCTTTTAGAACATCCCTTCATTTTCCCCCAAAAAGAATTGATTAATGAGAAGTATACTTACAAAATGCTACTTTTTACGATATTAAACAACTATCCTTATAATTGGTGAAATAGTTTCAAATTTTAGCTTGCCTGTTATTGCACCACAAGTTAAGGTGGCCAACCAATGGTTAATTTTAAAATAGACTTTAAAAATCTAAGACATATGAAGCTTTGAGAAGATTTTTTTATGCAATCTAATCGGATCAATCGTATGATCTTAGCTAAAAATCAACAATCGTCTGTTTTTGAATTTGATATATGCTACATATAAAATGTTCGGACCGTAAAATGTTTTCAACGGATTTGGATGTAGGGCATAGATAGCAATGTATGCTAAGATAAATACAGTTTGTAATCATTATTTTCACTCAAAAAACACGGAAACCAACTATTAGTTATAAATAATTTTTTAGAAAAAGTCTTGCGTAAATAGAAACAGCAATATGCAGCATATCAACGCAAAAGCACCATCACCCACCCCAAACAAATCAACCAAGCTATGGGGTTAGCCCAAAAAAAAGCCAATCAAAACTTGCTTGCCAGCTCCGCTAGCATAGGTCGTATTTATGAGATCAATCAAATGGGAGTTTGGAGTCAGAAAACTGTATCATGCATGGCTTTTGACATCCACCCTGTTGGGTTAAAGTGTGTTTTTCTAAAAAAAGTTGTAAGAAAATATATGAACCTCTAAACCAATTGAGGTGACCCGACCTATTTTCACCGCAAAGTTAATTTTGTAGGTTGCATGGAAGATTTTGATTTTGTTCTCATGCCGGATTGTTTAGCGGAGTAGCTGCGGTTGTCTGGGGTTAATTAAAATTCAATAAGCAAAGCTAAAAACAAATAGGTAATTAAAATCAAATTCCAGGCTTCCGATTTAATCGATTCTTAAAGAAAAATAAAAATAAAAATGTGCATTTTACACAGCACACCTCCCACTAAATAACTAAGATCATATTGAAACTAACCCACCCACCCAAATTAACCACAATCTCAATCCAACTACTTATAAATAGCTGATATTTACACCAAAAAAATCAAAAATGCAATCTTCTTTCTCTATCGTCGTTCTCTCCATCTTCTCTGCTTTCTTTGGTGTCCAGGCAACACCTTCACAAATCAACAGACGCTCTTATGGCTCCACTCCCAGCTATTCCCACGAACAGCCCAAGGCATACGCCCCAAAGGTAGAAGCATACCATCCTAAGCAAGTATACACCCCAAAGGTAGAAGCATACCATCCTAAGCAAGTATACACCCCAAAGGTAGAATCATACCAGCCTAAGCAAGAAGTATACACCCCAAAGGTAGAATCATACCAGCCTAAGCAAGAAGTATACACCCCAAAGGTAGAATCATACCAGCCTAAGCAAGAAGTATACACCCCAAAGGTAGAAGCTTATCAGCTTAAACACGAAGTATACATCCCAAAGGTAGAAGCTTATCAGCCTACGAAAGAAGTATATCAACCTGAACCTGTAAAGCAAAGTTACACACCTAAGCCATATGTAACTGAGAAACCCATCTATGTCAAATCTCATAGCTATGCGTACTAAGCAAACACTCAACATATTATATTAGCCTTCACTTGATTGAATAAACATAATACGCACTTTCAAGTCCTGAAATTTATCTACTACATATCCCTCAAGTAGAACTATGAGGATACAAAAAATATAGTATTTGAAGTTAATATAAAAGCATACTTATAATCACAAATATTAGTTATTGTACTTATCTACATTTAATTTAACTAACAACATAACTTTAATTCTTTAGCCATATCCATGATTTTGTTAAAAAAATAAGCATGTAGGCCAAATTTTTTTTGGAAAATAATTATTAAACCATTCAAGTCATTCTACCAATCTTTCGCTGAAGTTATCATGACTCAGCTTTAAAGTTACTGTAAGTTCAGGACCGAATGGTAGAAATGCAGGATTGCCAAATCCTTGTTCTAAAATCCAAATCACATTTGTAGGGTGGCTTATTTTTAATTGTTGAATTCTTTGTATTTTTATTTGAATATTTCAAATTGTGGGATCTCATAGACACTTTGCAAATTCCAAGTTCAGCTGCATTTTTCAAGTAAAAAATGAGTCAGCTGGAATCAAATTTGACGTGTTTAAATCAAAAAACCATTTTCATTAAGTTTACTATGATTTTTGAATTGCAGAAATGTCAAAACAAGAACCAAAACTTTAAATCACAAATGAAAGCCACTAGTAATTTAAATGATAATTGCAGGAGCTGGAATCAACTTTAAATACACATTAAGTAAACTAGGAAGTACTACTCTAAATTGAGAAGCTTCACTATGGCTAAAATCAAATGAAAATTTCAATTTCAGTGACCATGTGTAGACATGATAATAAATTAAAATGAGAATTGTCTAAAATAGGCTCTAGAAAAATGTTGTATGCTTTTAAATCTCTGAATAGAAACTGTGATAATGTTCAAGGCTAAATCAGGAGAAAACAACAACCTAAAACTAAGCTGAAAATACAAATAAAACACACATTTGATCCAAAATATGCTTTTTTATTTTTATGGACAGACTACCCCATTCCCAATCAGCTCCTGCAACAGGTGTGGGGAAGCCCATCTAAGAGGGCACCCAATAGGGTCCAAGAATAGACCTATAACACAAATTGAGCACATTAACACTGATACACAGGTCTCCCAAGGTTTCAGTGCCAGCCAACCACCTCCTGCATCACAATTCAGGAAAAGTAGCTTAAATCCTAGATATAAGTGTTGTGTTTGGCTCCTGGGGACAATATCCAGGAGGACATGGTGGGAAATCTTTATAACAAAAGATTCGAGGTTCAAAGCAAGCCTTGGGTTAGCCTTCAGGGCAAAATTAAGGGCATGTACCTTAATTTCATGGAATACAAGATGAGGAATTCCTTTTGGCAAAAAGAAAAGGAAAAAGCTTGAAGATGATTAAAGTCAACACAAATGTGGATAAACTTGTCTTTATTCGGAGAAATGATTCTACTTAAATAGTAAACAAGGGTCAATGATCACTCATTAGGTAGACAGAGTGGCAGAGGGGGTCATCTTGGGGTGAGGTCATACCAGGATCATTCACAGACAGGTATCATAATCTGGAATAGGTGAATATTGAAAAAGAACCATTTGCGGAAGGCAAGGAATTTCTGAAATCAAAAACCAAAACCAACTAAATCTTTGCACATATCAATATTTGAAGACCATATCAAAATAGCATTAATGGCGCAATTTACAACATCTCCCCTTTCAAGATTGAAGACAGGGAGTTAAAATTTGCGGAGGAATTTGGAATGAACTAGGGAAAAAGGGCGGGCAGATGCCAACAGCTTTCTGGTATACTTGACGCCCTTCTTAAAGGTGACTTCACAAGGTCAACCCAGAGGGAGTCAAGCTTATGGGCTCAGCCTCCAGTACAATTCTGATAGTAGTGGACTAGGTCACCTACTTGGTACTCATGAAGGGGGGCTCTGGAAGCATTGGAAGGTGTGAGTTCTAAAGCCTTGACTTTATAGGAAGTTGAATATGCCGTAGCCTGAATGTCAATGATATGGTTAGTCAAGTCTTTGACATGAGCTTCAGGATTGGCAGATGTATCAACTTTGATCAAAGGGGGTCCTAAGATTGAGGAAGTTGTGGCTTCATGCCCATACAGCATAGCAAAGGGAGACTGGCCAGTCACTCAGTGTCTACTGAGTTGATACACAAAGAGAGCAGCAGAGAGAAACATATCCCAGTTGGCGGCATCAGAGAGGGTATCATAAATTGTGCCATTAATGCCATTTTGATATGGTCTTCAAATATTGATATGTGCAAAGATTTAGTTGGTTTTGGTTTTTGATTTCAGAAATTCCTTGCCTTCTGCAAATGGTTCTTTTTCAATATCCACCTATTCCAGATTATCATACCTGTCTGTGAATGATCCTGGTATGACCTCACCCCAAGATGACCCCCTCTGCCACTCTGTCTACCTAATGAGTGATCATTGACCCTTGTTTACTATTTAAGTAGAATCATTTCTCCGAATAAAGACAAGTTTATCCACATTTGTGTTGACTTTAATCATCTTCAAGCTTTTTCCTTTTCTTTTTGCCAAAAGGAATTCCTCATCTTGTATTCCATGAAATTAAGGTACATGCCCTTAATTTTGCCCTGAAGGCTAACCCAAGGCTTGCTTTGAACCTCCAATCTTTTGTTATAAAGATTTCCCACCATGTCCTCCTGGATATTGTCCCCAGGAGCCAAACACAACAAAATGGTGCTCACTACAGGGGCTGCAAACCCCTCAGTTACCCTGTTCCCATGTTCATTCTCTGGTCCTTCTCCATTTGTTTCTGAAGTACCCAAACAACCTAAAGTTTCTAGTCCTCCTCTAGAAGAAGACATCACTGATGCCCTCTCAACTCTCATGGTATTGGTGCTGTCCCCCGGGCCCAAGTGGGCCCCCCTTCCAGCTTTCTCTCTCAATTATAAGCAAGATTATGATGCCACCTGCTCCCTACTCCACTCTGGCACTGTGGCAATGCATACTATCCCTGGTCTCTGTCCTGGGTATGCTTCCAAAGACCTGTATTCCTTCCTCTTGGACTTTGGTCTCCCCTCACGCTGATGGAGTCTATGGATATGATTGATGTGTTAGTCAACCAGTTCTGCCAACCTGCCATGGTTCACCATCAACTTGCATTAGATCCCAGAACCAGCTTGTAAATGTTTTAGCCACCGCTGTCTCAAACAACCATGCTTAAAATATGGCATATCAAGAATGGTCCCACAGTCTCTTTGCGTGCATTTCTGATAACCAGCGTGACTTGCTGGCCTCCAGAATTACTTGAACTCCTCACTGAATTCCCTTTGTTCCTCTCTCCCTGGATACATCAAGAATCAGCTATGCAAATTGGATGAGCATCAAGCAGCGTGGCGTGGGAAAATTGAGGCCTCTCTGCTAAAGCATCACCAGGATTTTAAGACTCTGGCTAGCAAACTTAACCAATTTTGAGAACATAATAATTCTCAACTCAAATTGGCTGGAACTCATGTTGATACTTGGGGATGCCATCTGCAGCATCAGTATGGTCTGAATAAGGCTGCACTAGGCAACACTATATATTAAGTGCAAAGTTATGTGGATGATAGAGTAGCATCTATTGAGGTGACTCCTCCCGCTCCTCCTGTTGAGGTCCCATCTGACTTTGAAGCCAAGATATGGGAAGCAATAGCCAAGCTCAAGGCTACCACTTAGTGTCAATCTTCTGTTTAGATCCCCCCTCCAGGTGAATCTATGCCCAATCCTTGCATTTCTTTGCTCACTGACCAAGTAGCTACTTTGAGAGAAGAAATTGAGTACTTAAGACAACACCTCTCTAATCCTGAGGACTCGTCCTCTGAGTCTGAAGGTGAAGAGGAAACTGAAGTTGTTAATACTCACGCTCAGAGCAATCATGGTTGCTTCCCTGGTTTGGAAGGCCAACCCCAGATCAACTGTGTCCTTGCCCTGGATCAGCTAGCAGAAGTAACAAATGATGTTTCTGATAGGCAGGACACATTGGAAAGAGAGGTTCAAAACCTCTCCCGCTTTAACAGGGCAATGAATGGGCAGGTCATCCCCTTGGTTGCTCAGACCACTTCCCTGATTACTTGCCTCAATGGGATTGCTGGCACCTTATTGGTACAACAAATTAAGATTGACAAATTTGGAGTTGCTGCCGCCACCCCTAGAGATATTGGTGGACAGAACAGCCCTACCTTGGATACCCTAGAGGAAAGCCTTTGACTCCTCTGGAATAGACAACCTGCTGCTGAATCCAAGTTTGAGGGCAATCCCCAAATTAACATCCTTAACCCAGGTGACAACAGTCAATCCACCTCCTCATCCATTGACCCCAATTACAAGCCTTCATTCAAGCAGATATTTGACCCTAAAACCTCTACCATTGCTGCCTTTCTGACAATTTATGAGACTGCAATGCGTAGGGCCACTGATGAACTTAAGAAGGTGCATATTCTCACCTGCCTGCATCTCAAATGCCAAGAAGTTGTGGTCCCCAAACTCCCTTCTATTGTCACTTGGGAAGACATGAAGCAACTCCTGATTGAAGAGTTTGGAGGAGATCTCAGCTTGGAAGTCAAGAAGGATGTGTTTATGTATATTGCATTTAAGCCCAAAGAAACCTTGGCTGAGCTTGCTGATTGTTGCTACATTGAAGGACAACAGTTGATCACCAGTTGTAAATTAACTCCCAGGGAAGCGTACACAGCATGTTCAAACGCTTTGAAGGTGAACCAACTCCTATGTCTGTACTTCAAGGCCCACAAAGTTTCCATTACTTCAATGAAGAGCATCAGGACCCTCTTATAGGACATGCACTTGACCCATGGGGGTATTGTAGTGCGCAAAAATAAGGCCAACAATGCAGGAATCACCTCCTGCACTCCACGCATTATGACCCTAGGCTCAAGTGGGCTGTCTAAGAGACAAGGATACAATACCTGTGGTCAAGTAGGACAGCTTTCACATACTTGTACTAACCCTCAGGTAGAGAGTTACAACCCAAAGGAACATGCAGGAAAAGAGAGATCAGCTTAGAGGCAAAGACACTCTCTGCTGACCAATCTCCCCCATCTCCTCCTGATCCCCCTTCTGACAAGAAATCTTCCCCCTTGGCTGGCCTGACTATCCTTCACTTGTTTCACAACCTCTCTATTGATTCTGAGCCTGAGGACTCTAACTGTGATGAGTCTGATGGTTATTGCTACTTGGTGCTGGCAGTCCCAGAGACAGTTTCTGTCCGTTATAAGCTATATTCAGGGAAAACTACAACTACTACTTGCCCAACTTTGACCAAAGCTAAGACCATAGTGGCTTGTCCTTACTTAGCACAGGCCCATTGTCCCCCTGTATTGGTAGATTCCTCCAAAGAGGCTGCTGAATTATCATAGGCTCTCTTTCAGAATGTGACTGTATTGCTCCCCTTACAGACTGTGTATAAGGAAATTCCTGCCTTACAATGCATGCTGGCCAAATGGAAGAAAGAATTGGAAGCTGCCCAGGATGTGCTGGCTTTCTTACCCCTTTGATGGTCCACATGTTCATTGGTTTGCAGGCAGGGCTAATGTTGGCCAATCAAAAGTTTGGTTGTTTTTTGCAGGTAGAGGCCTAGTAGGGAACAATGACTACTAGGGACAGTAAGGCCAAGCTAGTAGGTGTAAAGACTACTAGAGGCAGATGTTGCCTCCACCCAGAAAAAGATATTGGCTGCTGTGGGCTAGAGTTCTTTGCCTAGTAGGGAACTGTGGCTGTAAAAGGGTGAATAATAAGATAGATAGCAGGGAACTTTATCTGTTTGAGGTAGAGAAGGTTTTGGACTCCTGGCAGATAACACGGGCTTCCAGGGAGGGGAAGAGTTCTGAGGGCTCTAAGTACCATGATACGCTTACAGGAGGTCTGTGAGCAAGCATCCTACCTAATGGACTGGTAGGGTGTCCTTGTTTATGTCCCCATGGGAGCTTTAAGGGGAATCCAAAGTGAGCATTGTAGGGCATGTATTTGCTCAGAGGTGTCATCAAGACAATTTGCTTGGGGAAGCAAGCTGCAGAACTTGGTGTGATCAGGCCTCTAAGAAGTAGAGCTGATTACTCTGCAACTGAAAGCCCAGACATAATCACCTGGGTAAGTAAAAACAACAACATAGGCTTTAAGGATCCATGTTTGGATGGTCTAAGTGGATTGCTTCTTGAAAGGGCCCAGTCAAACACCAGTTCAATGTAGACTCATGCCTGGGTCTACAGGTTCTGGTAACAGGGACTGAGATAAAGAACCAAGGTGGTGCACCAAATCAGCAGAGAAGACTAGTGAGAGGAACTTTTTGATCACAGAGAAGGATAGTTGAAGGACTGTTGGTTCATATTGAAGTTTGGAACCGAAATGATTCATTGTGCAGGTGGAACCAAGATGGTTCCTAGTGAGGATAAGTTGGAGGGCTCAGAGATCATGATTCAGGAGTAGCTGGTCATGATAAGGGAGTAGCCAGAGGACTGAAAAGCTGTTGAAAGACTGGAATGAGATGTTTGTTGTCTAAGATGGACTGATTGCTGGTTAAGCTGAAGAGCTGGAATATGAGCTGGCTGAAGGATCAGAAGATGATGATGAAGAACTGGTGGTCCGGAGAAATGAGCCAAGATTTTGCCAGATTGATTTGCCAATGTGATAAAATGTGGAATGTTTTGCCTTGGTTTAGTATTAAAATCAAGAAGGAATGTGGATAGAAGTGTGGGTAAGATATTTATTTATTAGGTTCCTAGGATAAATGAAGGTATGTTGCTATAAGAGCTGGATACAAAGTTGTTTTGGTGAGATGTTTCCCTTGGATTTTACAATATTTGCAAGTATATGGGGAAAACATTGAAGAGGTCTACAAAGAACAGTTTAAATAGTACTCTACTATTTAAATTGGCTTAGTTTGAATGCAGGGAAGATTGGTGCCGGAATAATGGACCAGTCCGCTTTGGTGCGCAAAGAGTTGTTGCTTTGAGCAGTTTGAGCAGTGGAAATCAATTTCCTAGTTAGATCCCGGTGGAACTTCAGAAATGGTCTATTTCTGCGCTCAACATTCATTGGTTGAGTTCTGGCAGGTTTCCTGATGAAAATGATTGGTTGGAAGCCAAAAGCTTAAATTATAAGCAAGAAAATAGTGAATTAATACTTTAAGCTTTTGAGAAAGTAAGTATGTAAGCTTAAGTTATTATAGGAAAAAGTGAGCAGCAATAGTTTAAGCTTCTGAAGAAAGCCATTTTTGAAGGTGGAACCGTTGGAAAAAGGACACTATAAAAAGGTGGCTGGCTGGAAAGTTATGGGGTCTTTTTGAAGGTCTTTCCAGGTCTTTGACAGGATCTTTCCAAGGCCTTTTGGAGTTTCTGCCAAGAGGTTTTTGGAAGCCTTTCAATCACCAGCAGGAGCTTAATTAGACTGATAGAAGTGGAATACCAAGGCCACTAAAGATATACAGAGAGCTAAAGCCCAAGATACTGGAGCAGGAGCCCAATAATAAGGGGCTGGATCCTAAGCGCAGTGCAGCAGTCTAATTCAAAGGCACAGGAGTCCAAGT
This sequence comes from Entomophthora muscae, assembly GCA_014839935.2. Lineage (NCBI taxonomy): Eukaryota > Fungi > Entomophthoromycota > Entomophthoromycetes > Entomophthorales > Entomophthoraceae > Entomophthora > Entomophthora muscae. Next base: position 166,586 of record QTSX02005125.1, read on the forward strand.
TTAAGGAGCAGGAGTCCAAGACTAAGATGCAGGAGTCCAAGACCAATTACAAGGAGTCCAAGATATTGTTGGAGGACTCCAAGTATTGACAAATCCTATTGTTCCCTTGACCCCCTGGGCCATATAACAGAAGGTTTCTAAGGGGATCTTCCTTCTGAGAGTGAATAAAAGCCCATTTTGACCGCTATAAATATGTCTGAGATACATTTTTCCTTACTAGAGAATGAAAATCCCTTCCAGATGGTCCCTGGCTACAATCCAGGACAAACTTTGGGGACTGGTGGACAGGAACCCCACACCCCCTTTGGGAAAGATACTACTTGTGTGGAAGTATCAATCCAAAAGGTTAAGATCAAGGCTTTCTTGAACACAGGCTCTCCAGTCAATGTGGTATCATCCAAGTTGATGAAAAAACTTAAGCTGGCTCCCAACCTCAACTACACTCAATCATATGGTACAGCTGGCATGGCCCAAACTTAAGCCATTGGTGCCTACTCTGCTCTACCTATGAGGTTTGGGAAACTCCTCATTGCTTTTCCTGCTGTTTTCCTCAAAAACAAAAGTTAAGATCTCCTGGTTTGTACACTGTTCCTTTGAGAATACAACAGGATTGTGAACCTTAGAGATTGGTACCTATCACTCCTAGGGTATGAAATCCATTTAATATTTTAAGAACCCCCACGTCTCCTGGGAAAACGTCTTAAGAGTTGCATGCTTGAGTATCCCTCTAGTATCTTCTCAATCAAGTACAGGACTAATTCCTCCAATATGTGTTCCCCATCTCCTTCCTGTCCTGTGGAGAAAGGTGTGCCTATTCTTGTCCCCACAGCTATTACCATCCCTCCAGGCTCCCAAGTGATTATAGACTCTCAGATATCCTACAAGCTCCATGAAAAATCCTTTCTGGAACTATATTCACCCAATTCCCTAAGCCGTAAAAAGCCTCAGTTATGCCCTGGGATTTTGGACCAAACTCATAAGGAGTCTGTACAGCTGTTGTTGGCTAAACTGACCGCCCTGACTATTCAGGTGATCAAGGGCCAGGTTGTTGGTCATAGTCACATATTAGGTTCAGAGCAAGTTATGTCCCTCTACCCTTTTGGAATGTTTTTGATTTCAACTTGCCTGAAGGAGACCCTCAGGTTCTCTCCTTTTTCACTACTGCTGATTTCCCACAACTTTCCCCCATTCAAAAAAAAGATGTTCTAGAACTGCTAGATTAGTTTAAGGATATCTTTGCCTTGGGACCCACCAAATATGGACTAGCAAAGGGGGTTATCCACCAGATCAATACGGGTGATGCCCAACCCTTTTGTGTCAAACCTTGCTGCTACAGCAGGGTAGAGGATGCTCAGGTCTCTAAGGAACTTAAACAGCTCTTAGACGCTGGACTACTAGCTCCCTCTCAGAGCCCTTGTGACTCCCCATTGTTGATACTCAAGAAGAAGAATGGAGGCCATCACATTATGATGGATTACGTCCACCTGAACTCACTCACTAAAAAGAACTCTTACCCTCTGTCTAGAATTGATGACACACTTAGAAGGTTTGGGGGATCAAATTTTTTCTCTGCTATGGATCTTGCCTCAGGATACTGGCAGGTTGACTTGTCTCCTTCAGATAGAGAAAAGGCTGAGCTTATCATCTCATAAGGCGTTTTTCCCCACTTGTATGCCCCAAGGACTCTGCAATGCCCCTGCTATGTTTCAATGGGCTATGGACTCCATTCTTTGACATTTGAAGCTCTCCTGCATCCTTGTATACCTGGATGATATTACTGTGCTCAGCTCCACCTTTACCAATCATTTGGACCACCTCAAAGCTGTCTTCCTTAAAATTTGAGAGGCAGGCCTGAAACTCAAGCCCTCTAAATGCTCCTTTTTCAAGGAACAAATTGAATTCTTGGGCCACAAGGTCACCAAAACAGGAATACACCCTATGAATAATAAGGTGGAAGACATTGAAAAAATGCTGCTCCCACAAGCCTGCAAGAGGTCAAAGTGTTTCTTGGTATGATGGGGTACTATTGACAAGCATCCCTGATTTAACTGAATTAAGCAAACCTCTTGTCCAACTCCTTTACAATGTACCCTTTGAGTGGACTGACAGCCAACAACAGTCTTTTGAAGCGCTGAAAGCTAAGCTCAAAGAGGCTCCTATCCTAGTCTACCCTGATGATGATAAAGAGCTCATTCTGTACAATGTCACAAGCAGAGTAGCTGTGGGTGCCATTTTAGTCTAACTTGATGATGAAGGCGTGGACCGACCTGTGGCCTATTCTTCACAAGTCCTCAACAAACATGAGAAGAACTATAGTGTCACGGAAAAAAATGTCTAGCTGTTCTGCATGCAGTGAAACAGTTAAGACACTACATCTACGGGACTTATTTTACAGTAGCCACCAACCACTCTTCCCTAAAGTGGCTGCAGCAATTAATGGAGCCCAAAGGTCGAATAGCCTGTTGGGCTTTATGCCTGCAAGGATATGATTTCACCATGGTATATTGCCCTAGGGCGCAACATCAGAATGCTGATGGTTTGTCAAGAATGCCCATACTAGTAATCCATCCTGCTGACGCTGATTGCCTATACAAATTGATAGGGTACCCTGACTCCTGAAACACTGAACCAGAAGATATTTGTCTGGCGCTACAAGTTCTATCCAAGGACACTGTGATTTGAGATAGACAACTATTCAAGAAAGTCAACAATGCTTTTTTGCCCTATGTCTGTCCTAGCATGAGGATTGCCATCATTATCCAAGACCACATTAACACAGGACACTGAGACATAGCAAAATTTATGACTGGTTGTGTAAGAAATTCTACTGGGAGAATATGTGCCTCCTAATTCCTGACATCCTTTCCTCCTATCATTCTTGTCAGCTCCAACGCCCCTGACCTTCACAACATCATTTAAAGCTCATCTTCCCTAATCATGCCTTCCACATTGTGATTATTGATGCAGTTGGGCCTCTCCTGCGTTCTAGATCTGGGTGTCAATTCATCTTGATAGCCATTGACCACTTTAGCAAATGGGTCAAAGTCAGAGCTATGAAAGATATAACCGCCAATACCACAGCTAATTTCTTGTTGCAAGACATCTTCTACCATCATAGTTGCCCTCAAGTACTGCTTTCTGACAATGGGATCAACTTTAATGATTGCCTAATAACGTTCATTGTAGAATCCATGGGTACACATCAATCCTTTTCTGCACCATATAACACATCCACCAACAAGACTATGGAACAGACAAACTCCTCCCTTGCGTCCATCATGTGGAAGCTTACACTCTCTGACGCCGCTAACTGGGATATGTTCCTCCCTGCTGCCCTCTTTGTGTATAGACTCAGCAGACACCAAGTGACTGGCCAGTCCCCCTTTGTCATGCTGTATGGGCAAGAAGCCACTACCCCCTCAATCTTGGGACCCCCTTTGATCAAAGTTGATACATCTGCCAATCCTGAAGCTCATGTCAAAGACTTGACTAACCATATCATTGACATTCAGGCTACGGCATATTCAACTTCCTATAAAGTCAAGGCTTTAGAACTCACACCTTCCAATGCTTCCAGAGCCCCCCTTCATGAGTACCAAGTAGGTGACCTAGTCCACTACTATCAGAATTGTACTGGAGGCTGAGCCCATAAGCTTGACTCCCTCTGGGTTGACCTTGTGAAGTCACCTTTAAGAAGGGCGTCAAGTATACTGTGAAGCTATTGTCCTCCGGCTGTTCTTTTGCTTGGGTACAATCTAAATTTCTCCGCAAATATCAACTCCCTGTGTCCAATCTTGAGGGGGGAGATGTCAGAAATTGCACTATTAATGTTATTTTGATATGGCCTTCAAATATTGTTGTGTGAAGATTTAGTTGGTTTTGCTTTCAATTTTGGAAATTCCTCACCTTCTGCAAATGGGTCTGGTTCAATATCCCCAATTCTGGATTATCATACCTGTCTGTGAATGATCCTGGTATGACCTCATCCCATTATGACCCCCTCTGCTACTTTTTCTACCTAATGAGTGATCATTGACCCTTGTCTACTATTTAAGTAGAATCATTTTTTCTAATAAAGACAAGTTTATTCACATTTGTGTTGGCTTTAATATTCTTCAAGCTTTTTCCTTTCCATTTTGCCAAAAGGAATCTCAAATCTTGTTTTCCAGGAAATTAAAAATTTGCCCTTAATTTTTCCCTGAAGGCTAACCCAAGGCAAGCTTTGAACCTCAAATCTTTTGTTATAAATATTTCCTGCTGTGTCCTCCTGGATGTCATCCCCAGGAGCCAAACAAAATAGAGGATAAGTTTCCTCATGATGGAAAAAAGGGAGGAATTTTCTTGTTCACCAGTCCTGTTAGTTGAAGGGTTATACAGTGCAGAGAAGGATTGGTGCATGCCCATAGCTTCTACAATGGACGTTACAAGGAAGGCATTAAAGTTGGTCCTATTTTCAGAAAGCAGGACTTGAGGGAAACCATATCTGTAAAAATATCTTGCAACAAGAAATTGGCAGTGGTCTTTGCAGTTATATCTTTGGTTGCTCTGGCTTTGACCCATATACTAAAATGATCTACAGCTACCAAGATGAATCTAATCCCAGACTTAGAACAAGGAAGAGGCCCAACAACATCAATACTTACAGTCTGGAAGGCATTCTTAGGGAAGATGAGTCTGAACTGATGTTGGAAAGGTTGGGGCTGTTTGAACTGACAAGAATGACAGGAGGCAAGAACGTCAGAGATCAGGAGGCACATTTTTTCCTAATAGAAGTTCTTGCACAACCATTAATGAGTTTTTGCTATGCCTCCATGTCCAGTATCAATGTGAGCTTGGAGGATGATGGCTATTTGCATACTGAGGTGGATATTTGGCAAATAGGCATTGTCAACTTTCTTGAAGAGTTTTCTATCTTAAATCACAGTATCCTTTGATAGGGCCTGCAGTACCAAGCATATGTCTTCTGGCTCATTGGTCCAGGAGTCAGGGATGAACTTTCAATAGTACCCCATCATTCCAAGGAATAATTGGACCTCCTGTAGATTTGTGGGAGGTAGTATTTTTAAAAATGGCTTCCACCTTACTATTCATAAGACGTATTCCAGTTTGGGGACCTCATGGCCCAAGAATTCGAGTCACTCTTTAAAGAAGGAGCACTTGGAGGGTTTGTGCTTTAAGCCAGCTTCTTAAATCTTGATGAATACATCTTTGAGGTGATCCAAATGGTCAGTGAAGGTGGAGCTGAACACAGTGATATTGTCAAGATATACAAGAACACAGAAGAGCTTCAGATCCCACAGAATAGAGTCCATAGTCCTTTGAAACATAGACGGGATGTTGCAGAGACTTTGAGGCATGCAAGTGGGTTCATAGAGGCCTTCAAAAGTGATAAGGACAGTCTTTTCTCTGTCCTAGTGAGACAATTCAACCTGCTAATATCCAGAAGCTAAATCCATAGCTGAGAAGAATTTCAAGCCTCCTAATTTCTCTGAGAGCATTGTAAATCCTAGGCAATGGATATGAATCCTTCTTTGTGAGTGAGTTTAGACAGCGGTAAAATATCACAATGAACTGCCTCTGTTCTTCTTCATAAGGGCCTCAAGGGGGAGGCCCAAGGGCTCTGAGAGGGAGCCAAGAGATCATCATCCAATAGTTGTTTAAGCTCCTTAGAAACCTGGGCATCCTCTACCCTACTACAATAGTAAGGCTTGGCATGAAAGAGCGGCACATCACCAGCATATAACTGATGAATGACCCCTTTGGTTAGGCCATAGTCTGTAGGTCCTAAGGCAAATATATTGCTGAATTGGTCAAGAAGTTCCAGTACATACTTTTGTTGGATGTGTGACAATTGTGGGAAGTCAGCAGCAGTGAACAGGGAGAGAACCTGAAGATTTTCTTCAGGTAGATTAAAGTTGCTGAAGGTTCCAAAAGGGTAGAGGGACACCACCTGTTTGGCCCCTAATATGCAACCATGCCCTACAACTTGACCCTGAGATACTTGCATAGGCAAAGCAGTCAGATTAGCTAGGAGCAACTGTGCAGGCTCTTTATTAGTTTGATCTAATATCCCCAGGCACAATCAAGGCTCTTTGCAGTTGAGAGATTCAGGAGAGTAAAACTCCAGGAAAGACTTTTCAGGCAGTTATAAGATATCTGGGAGTCTATAATCACTTAGCCTGGAGGGATGGTAACAGCTGCAGAATCAAGAAGAGGCACATCTTCCTCTGCAGAAAGGAAGAAGGAGGGGAACACATATTGGAGAAATGAGTTCTAAACTTGAGCAAGAAGATACCTGTGGGGTAGTCAAGCATACAAGTCTTAAGGTGTTTGCCTGGTAGGCGCAGAGGTTCTTCAAGAATTAAAGGGACCTTGTATCCTAAGAGCAGTATATACCCATCTTAAGGGCTTACAATTCCATTGTATTCTTGAAGGAATTGTGTACCAACCAGGAGATCATAGCAGTCGTGATCTGAGACATGGCACAGAGTCACAACAGGAAATCCTAACCTTAGGATTAGATTTGTACTAAGTCTTGGTTAAAATGGCAGGGAAGGCTATGTGGTTACCTTGTGGCCCTGAATAAATAATATCTGCTAGACTTGGCTAGAGAGGCGCCAACGTATGTAGAGACACAAAGACAAAAATGTGAATATAACTTAATTTTATTGGAAAATGAGAAATGTATTATATAGTGGTAGACAATACCACAAAATACTACCAGAATAGTAGGATCACTCACCACAAGCATGAGGGGGGTGAGTGAGTTGCGCAAGATCAGGAAACTGAACAATTGTATTTCCCAATTTTGAGCTTGCCTCATTTTGAAGGGCAAAAGCAAAAGAGAGAGATTCATCCTCAAAATAACCCAACAATGGCAAAATTGAAACATGGTAATGGCAGCATTCACAACATTGCCCCTCTAGATTGGCCTTAGGGGGGTGATACTTGCAGAGGAACTTAGCATGCACGCAAGCAAAAGATTGACCACTAGAGAGGAGTTTTACTGTATACTTAAATCCTCACTTGAAGGTCACTTAAGTGCCCAATCCACAACAAGTCTAGTTTATGAGCTTGTCCTCCTACTCTGTGTTGATAATACAGAACATGGTCTCCAATGGTAAACTCAGGCAGGGGGGATCTCCTGGCATTGTCAGGGGAGAGCTCCAGCAGCTTGGTCTTATAGGCAGACATGTAGGCAGTAGCCTGTATATCAATGATGTGATTGACTAGATCTTTGATGTGCTCATCAGGGTTCATGGCCTTATCAGAGGAGATTGGGGGCCCCCAAGAGCAACAGGGTAATGGCTTCACAACAATACAGCATAGCAAAGGGGGAATACCTAGTGACATAATGTTTGCTAAGGCATAGGTGGAGAGAGCAGCGGGTAAGTATAGATCCCAGTTGGCAGCGTCAGAGTAAGTAAGCTTCCTCATGATAGAAACCAGAGTTGATTTGGCGCACTCAACTGCCCCATTAGTGGAAGGATTATAGGGGGAAGATAAAGACTGGTGAGACCCCAAGGCTTCAACCACTGAGGTCACTAACTTGGCATTGAAGTTAGCCCCATTGTAATTTACAGCAGCACTTGAGGGCACCCATGGCAGAAGAATACATCTTGCAGCAGAAAAGCGAGGGTTGTCTTGGCAGCAATGTCTTTAGTAGGATAAGCTTCTACTCACTTGCTAAAATGATCAACAGCAATTAGGATAAAGCGGCAACCAGAGCAGGAGCAAGGGAGAGGCCCTACAGCGTTGATACTGACAGTGTGAAATACATGCTGAGGGGGGACTAGCTTGAACTCATGAGTGGCGGCTTTAGGACGTTAGAGTTGGCAATCATGGAAACTAGCAATAACATCTGGAATCAGCAAGCAAAGATTTCTAGAAGTAATTCTTATGGAGCCAGGCATAAGTCTTGGCACACCTTGTCCTGTCTCCTTATGAGCTTGAAGCACCACCAAAGGGGTAAGACTAGGCCTTACATAAGGCAGATAGTGATCTTTTACTTTCTTGAAAAGCTGATTATCACAAATGAGTGTGTCTTCATATAATTTAGAAAGGGCAACTCAAACTTCTTCTGTCTTGTTCTCCCACAAAGAAGGATATCTAATTAGTTCCTACAGCCTGTCAGCCTCAACAGGGTGTAGAGCAAGGATGGGCATTCTGGACAGTCCATCAGCATTCTGATATTGAATCCTGGGGAAGTGCAGCACAGTGAAGTTGTACCCTTGCAGGCAGAGAGCCCATCTAGCTAGTCGCCCTTCTGGTTTCTTGAGTTGCTGTAGCCACTTGAGAAAAGTGTGGTCAGTAATCACAGTGAAATGGGTGTCATACAAATAATGGCAGAACTGCATGACGGCATGCAGCACAGCAAGGCACTCCTTCTTGGTCACACTATAGTTTCTCACATGCTTATTCAGGACACAAGAGGTGTAAGCTACAGGATGATCCACACCTTCATCATCCAAATGAGCCAAGATAGCCTAAATAGCTAGGTCACTATCATCATAATATAGGATTTATTCCTTATTGTATTCAGGATAATCTAGGGTGAGAGCCTCTTAGAGTTTTTGTTTGAGGGTCTCAAAGGCTTTTTGTTGGCTGGCAGTCCAATCAAAAGGGACATTACACAGCAGCTGGACCAAGGGTTTTCTAGTGTCAGAAAAATTGGGGATGAATTGTATGTAGCTTCCCATCATACCCAGAAAGACTTGGACTTCTTGCAGATTGGTGGGCGGAAGCATTTTGTCAATGGCCTCAACTTTCTTAGTCATGGGGAAAATTCCTGTCTGAGTCACCTCACGCCCCAAGAATTCAAGGCATTCCTTGATGAAGGCACACTTAGATGGCTTTAACTTAAGTCCAGCCTCTCAAATCTTTATGAACACTTTCTTAAGATGGGCCAGGTGGTCAGTAAAGATAGCATTGAAGACATTTATATAACCTAAGTACAATAAAACACACAAGAACTTCAAATCACAGAGGATGGAGTCCATAGCTTGTTGGAAAGTAGCTGGAGCATTGCAGAGTCCTTGCAGCATTCACGTAGGCTCAAAAAGATTCTTTGGAAGTGATGAGCACAGCCTTCTGTCTATCCTCAGGAGAGAGATCAAATTGCCAGTAGCCAGAGGCTAGGTCCATGGCAGAGAAGAACTTGGAACCTCCAAGGTGGCGGAGAGCATCATTAATGTGTGGTAAGGGGTTGGAATCTTTTTTGGTTAAGGAATTCAGGTGTTGGTAGTCCATCACAATATGATGACCTCCATCCTTCTTCTTCAGTATGAGCGAGGGGTAGGCCCATGGACTTTGGGAAAGAGCAGGCAGTCCAGCGTCTAGAAGTTGTTTGAGCTCTTTAGACACCTGAGTATTCTCTACTTGACTATAGTGGTAGGGTTTATTGCAAAAGGGGGAGCATCACCAGTATCAATATGGTGAATGACGCCTTTGGCTAACCCATAATCTGTGCTGTCCTTATTGAAGATATCCAAAAACTGGTACAGTAGGTCAAGCACCTCTTTCTGTTGAACCAGAGATATTTGCGGTAAGTCTTGAGCAGTGAATAATAATAGGACTTGGGGCTCATCCTCAGGTAAGTTAAAGTCCTGGAACATACCAAAGGGATGGAGAGATAGGACATCAGGAGCATTCAATAGCTTGCCATAGCCAACAACCTGCCCTCTAGACACTTGTATGGGGAGAGTAGTCAAGTTGGCAATCAGCAGTTGAACAGGGTCTTTATGAGAGACATCCAAGATTCCTGGACAGAGATATGGTTTTTTGCGCCCTAGCAAGGGAGGATAGTAAAACTCTAGGAACGTAGGCTTGGGCAGCTCATATGATATTTGGGAGTCTAGGATAGCCTGATACCCAGGAGGAATAGTCACAGCAGAAGTAGCCAAGAGAGGAATCCCTTCAGACGCAGGACAAGCCATAGGAGGGCACTTCATGTTGAAGGAATGGGTACAGTATTTTAAAGTGAAAGCACCAATGGAATATTCCAAGGCATATGCCTTGAGGCGCTTCATAAGTACTTTAACTGGCTCTTTGAAGATCAGAGGGAATTTGTACCCTAAGATAGAGAGGTAGCTGTCCTTTAAGTTGATGATCCCATTGTATTCCCTAAGAAATTGAGTACCAACTAGAAGGTTGTAGCTCTCATTCTCCAAGACAATGGCAGGCGCAGCCAAGAGTAGTTTGCCAAACCACATGGGAAGAGCTGAATAAGCTTCTATAGCGCAAGTCATGGATAGCCCAGCTGTGCCATACAGCTGGTGATAGTTAAGGCCGGGGCAATTATGAGCTTCTTGACAAGCTTTGAGGAGACAACATTAGAAGGAGACCCCGTGTCTAAAACAGCCTTAATCTTCATCTTTTTGATGGATATTTCTTCATTAGTGGTAGTACAACCAAAGAGAGAGGACAGCTAGGATGTCTTGGGCTTCTGCTAGTTCTTTGTCCCATTTTTAATCTTGCATCTTAGACCCAGGAACTCCTTATAGACTGTCTGGAGAGGGAGCAAGACTGAGACATTTAACACAGCATCAGCAACCTCAGCAGCTTCTTCAGAAGATTTGACAAGCACAGGAGACCTCTTGGCTTGAGTAAGTTAAGGGCAAGAAACAACCTCATTGGCTTCAGTCAGAGGCTTGGCTTATTTTTTAGCTTTCCCAGAGTGTAGCTTATAAGGGACTGTATTAGTTTCAGGGACAGCTAGGACTGAATACCCATAGGTGTTGGGATCTTCTATATCAGAATCATCCATGTCAGATTCATCATAGATGTCGTGGAATAGCAGCAGAATGGGAGGAGCCTCAGTGTCAGCAGGCTCAGAGTCAGCAATGGTGGGGGGGATTGAAGGAGACTGGGAAGAATTGTCATCTGAGAGCGTCTCTGCCTCTAGGTTGACTGTTCTTTTCCCGCCTGCTCTTTGGGATCAGCTCCTTTAACTTGAGGATTGGTGCAGACTTGGGAATGGTGACCTATTTGTCCACATTTATGGCAACCCTGGCGTTGAGGAGGATTCTGTGAGTTCATGGTAATGATACAAGGGCCACGTGAAGATGAACCAGAGGTAGAGGCAGCCCAATTCTCCCACACAACTGCCCCAGAATAGGAAAGGTGCATATCCTGCAACAGTTTTTATGATCTTCACGGAAGAGAACATGGCTTTATGGGCCTTGAAGTGAAGATACAGGAGCTGGTTAACCTTGAGGGCTTGAGCGCAAGCCATGTATGCCTCATGTGTGATCAACTGGTGGCTTGTGATCACTTGTTGTCCTTTCATGTAGAATCTATCTGTAAATTCAGCTAGGGTCTCCTTTGGCTTGAAAGCAATGTGCATGAAGGCGGTCTTCTTCACTTCCAAACTAAGTTCACCACCAAATTTGTCAATCAGAATTTGCTTCATATCTTCCCAGGTCTCAACGGTGGGCAGCTCTGGTACTACTACCTATTGACAGGTCGGTTGTAGACAGGTTAGAATATGTTCCTTCTTAATCTCATCCAAGGCTCTTCTCATGACAGTTTCATAGATAGTTAGGAAAGCTGCAATGGTCAAGTTTTTGGGGTCAAAGAATTGCTTAAAGGTAGGCTTGAAGTATGCTTCTGGAGTTGGTCTGCCATTGTTGCTACTGAGTACATCTATGTGTGAGGATAATTCTGCTTTGGACTTTGTGGGGGCTGCCTGGTTCACAGCTGGCAAACACTGTCTTCAAAGGTAGTCAAGGTTTCATCAGTGCAGGTGCCCATATTATTAGCTAGGGTGGTCTGCCACTCAGTAACATCCAGGAGCTGACCCTGAGTAGTTACTACCTCAGAAAGCTCAGCCAGTTGAGAAGTAAGGGACAGACCCACTGAAAGGCAAGGGGCAGGCCATTCATTAACTGAATCAATTAACTCATTCATTTCTTGCATGTCCTTATCAAGTTAAGAATAGTATTGTTTCAGATGGTCAACCTCATTAGCTAGAGCTATCAACTCCCTAGCACAATGAATGTGGGGGGCTCCTGATAAGACAGGGCAACAGCCATCTTCACCAACAACCCCAGTTGCACTAACAACAGAAGCCATCACCTCAAGAAAGGTAGCAACCTTATATTGTAAGTCATCAACCTTAGTTGTCAGAGAAAGCACTTGAGGATCAGGATGAGGGGCTTTGGTAGGGCAATCCTGACTTAAGGTGGATGCTCTTAACTCTCAATTGGCATCCCAGATCCTCTGTTCTCTTTCCGCTAACTCATCAGATAGAGGAAAAGGCAGGGCATACAATTTGGAGGTAGACAACTCATCAACTTGAGTTTAAAGTTTGACAATGGTAGCAGCCCTTTCTTAATTGAATTCCTTGCCAAGTTTATGGAGGCCCTTTGCAGCATGGACTGCTACTTACTGTAATTGGCCAAAGGAATAAGCACTGAACTTGTTGAAATGTTGTACAAGTTTTCAAAGTCAGTAAGATAGGCATTTTAAGTAGAGTCTACTTGGGCACGCCAGGGCTGTTCCAGCTGATGGAACTCATGAAGGCGCTCTCTGAAATACTCAGGATGGATTGGCGCATTTTTTTGATGGAGTTGACCAAGCAGGATTGGAAGGTGACAGAGTTGCGCTGATTGTTAGATACTAAGGAAAACAAGGAGTGGATCCACTGCTGGTAGGCTGCAAATGATCCTAGTGATGAGTGACGGCGGCTTGCAACAACAAAATTTCCTGAACATGGAGCACTAATACCATTTGATGATGGGCTAAGTCAGGTTGTACAAAGGAGGACAATAAATGTTCAGCAGAGCCAGCCGCTGAGAGGAGATGCTGTGGAAATTGTGGTGCTACAATCAATTTGTAGTACTCTGCCCAATTGAACTGAAGCTGGAGGCGAGGAATGGCTCTGTCACAGGCTACCCCAAGGGCTGCTGACATGATTTGTTCCAGGTCAGGGGTACCCAAAGGGTAGGCCACTAGACGGGGACCATCCCAAGGTTCAGCACAGTAGGGACAATAGGCAGGTTGTCAATGTCTTCCTCAATAGGAGGACTGGTAATCAAAGGCAAAGTTGGCTCTTGTATGGGAGGAGGCAAAGGTCCTGAAAATGATGCTGCAAAAGGGATAACCAAGGGGCTTACAGCCCCTGTAGTGAGCACCATTTTTGTCATGATCTGAGGCGCGGCACAGAGTCACAATGGGAAATCCTAACCTTAGGATTGGATTTGTACTAAGTCTCAGTTAGAATGGCAGGGAAGGCTATGTGATTAACTTGTGGCCCTGAATGAATAATATCTGCTAGACATAGCTAGAGAGGCACCAAAGTATGTGGAGACACAAAGACAATAATGTGAATATAACTTAAATTTTATTGGGTATAGAAATTGGGATTATATACTGTGTAGCTTTACCACAAAACAGTACATGGATGGTAGGATCACTCACCACAAGCGTGAGTGGGGCAAGTGAGTTGTACAGGATCAGGAACCTAACAATTGTATTTTCTAATTTGGAGCCAGCCTCATTTTGAAGGGCAAAATCAAAAGAGAGAGATTCATCTTCAAAATAACCCAACATAGGCAAAATCAAAAAACAGTAAATGGCGGCATTCACAACATATAGGCACAGGGCTCAAATTCTGTAACAAGGTAATGAAGGTTTGAAAATAATAATAATCAACATTAAGTTGTAGTAAAAGAGCTAGGATAAATCAAACTTGAAACCAGAATGAATAATAGGGCAGGAATGAGGATGACAATAGTGGGAAGTTGTAAGTAATAAAAAAGACAGATAAATAGACCAAGATTTGGGAAATAACCCAAAATAAAAAATGGCTCATGAATAGCAGCTAAAATATTGAGAATCTTGACAACTGTGGTAGTAGACTCTTATAATATATATGGATCACTTTCAAAAATTATAATTAGAGTCAGACTTGATAGATTTATTGATAGATATAATATAGAGTATTTATAGAATTAGTAGGCTTGTGGGATTGCAAAGGATAACTAGGGGTATCCTGACTATTATCAGCAGTGGTGGATATAAGAGACAATAGTTTTACAGAAATAGGTGCTTTTTAGTTGTACAGTAGTTTTAAAGCTATGGCAACAACCAAAAATACCTCAGATTTAAACAAAAACGGTTTCAGATGTAAACAAAATCCAAGTTGCACAAGATTCAGGATTTAATTAATTTAAAAAAATTCAGTTAATAAATGAACTGTCAAACAAAAAACAAAATTTCACTAGCCCACTATACAAAGTTTATTTCAAACATCAAGCGGTGTAGTCTAAACCACAAATGAAATGAACTGACGCAACAAGTGAGATGGATGCTATTCCAGAGCATATTATAATCCAAGCAGGATTCATATGAGGCACCAACAGCCAGGACTAAAATGAAACAAAATTGGAGCAAACTAGAAGCAAGAATTTATAAGCACAAAACAAAATGAAGTCACACAATATGTGTAGTATGAGTAGCCTAAAATAGAAATATAACAGTTTAATAGCCAATCAACAGCTATCCAATTTAGGGACAGAGGCATTTATTTCATTTTCATGGCTCCTGATTTTTATTAAATGGTTTTGAGGACCTTCCAAATATGGACTCAACATTAAAATAAAAATAAATCATAAAATTTTAAACTACTTTTAGTGATTTCATCCAAGGTTTTTTAAAGATGGTTTTCAATAGCAACAATATTTTTGACAGCGTCAATGTGCAAGCCAGCAGCAGTCAAGCCAGCTTTAATGGAGGCAAGGCTCAGAACGTGGAGGCATCTGTCTATACCCAAGCCTTTAAGGCAGGTAACAAAGAAACTGAGCTTTACCTGACCCCAACCCTTATGGCTTTGACTTGTTCAGTAGTCATTAGTGTCTAGCTCTGCCCCTGCTCCCATACCCACCCCTGAACAAGCTGCCTGCCAACCAACCAATCAGGATGGCAACATTGATTTGGAACAACTTCCTGCCACCAGCTAACCTGCCCCCCTACAGCCAATCAGGCTTTAGCTCCCGTGGCCCAGTGCCCCAAACAACAAATCATCACTGCCCCAATTCTCCAGGAAATTGTGGCACTAAACCTGCAGAGTCTATCCTGGGAACAGATTGCCACCCAATTGCAATTTACCCAAGCCACAAAAATGCAAGAATTCAACAACCTGATGAACAAGGGGAACCTGGTTGGGGCAGCCAAGAAGGCCCCTGAGTCCCAAGTCATAGAAGCCTACCCAATCATGATTGATCTATTGCAGTGGGACCTCAAGCTTCCCTTGATTAAGGTCCAGAAGCAACTTATACACCATGGCATTTGGGTGTTTGAGCGCATTGTGAAGCTCTGGATGTATGGGAAGGTGGCGTCAGTCTGTGTGCTGACCAATATTGCCGGCAATCTTGGGATGGCGCTGAGGATTCCCCATACAATCAGGCCATCAAATCAACCCTGGTTCAATACTTGAATAATCTAACAGATGACATCATGTCCATCTCCTACTACAAGCTGTCAATAGCCTTTGATGATTTTGGCAAGCAAGGAAGAGCCACCACTCAAAAAGGGAGGAAGAAGGTCAAGAAGGGGACTTTCATTGGTGTGTTTCTGGCTGTTTCAGCTAAGGGTTCTGTCTATTACTGGACAAACCCAGATTTAACTGATGGCTAAAAGTAGAGCCACATCCTTGGTGGATTACTTGATTCCTGGGATGGCTCAAATTCCAAGCACCAGGTTTTCTTGAGCCACCAGATGTAGGGTAGCTCCACTGCCCTCAAGGCCATCCAGGGACGCAGGCACCAGACCTCAGTCTACCCCGCCAGCCATGCAGACATCCATCTGGGTGATGTTGTCTTCTTCAACATTGGAGACACAGTACTGGAGCGCCTCCCTCAGGCTTTCAATGACCACTATCTTGGGGTCCTTGATCACAATTCTCTCTTTAGTCACCAAATGATGGCAGACCTGTTTGCCCAAATTGTCTTTCATGTGAATATGGGCAACCAATCACAAAAGTACAAGCACCTCCCACCCCATGCCACTACCACCTATCAACTGATCCAGCCAATGACAGACAAGGACTACCAACAACAGTATATGGCGGCCATCATCCAAAATCCTCCTACCCCTACCCCCCCACCACCACCCCCACCTTTCAGCCCCATCCACCCAATCCCAGACCCCCCAGACCAGCACTTCCTTTATGTCTTCCTTCATGTGATATTCTGCCTACTAGGCATCACTCTTCCCTGCCCCAATAAACCCCCTGTTGCCAAACATTTTCTATTTATATTATCTTTATTTTGAATTTCAATTGCTCATGTTCTCTTTGTTTATAGTTGGCTATATTCTTTATGCTCAGCTTATTTCTAAAAATGATATATTTACTATGCCATGTATCTAGATCCAGAACACAGTTATTTTTACCACCCAAACACTGCCTCTTGTGAAAATATTAACAACAATTTGGTGAGCAGCTAAATTTGAATTAGAAAATTATAGGTGAATTAAGTTTAGATAGAGTTGTTACTGATCTGAATTCAAAACCTTAATGATAAACTTTAAGCCAATCAGGAGGCGATTGATAAAGTGATTGTTGTGACATAAAGGGTCATTCAATAATTCTTAGTGCATGTGCGCTAATTAATATGATTTGCTGGTTGTTTTGCCATTGTGTGCCATTGTTGCTGTGGCAAGTTGTTGGTGGACTAGTGCTAACCCAGCGGCTTTTTGGGCACTAGTCCACCAACAACTTGCCACAGCAGCAATGGCACACAATGGCAAAACAACCAGCCAATCATATTAATTAGCGCACATGCACTATGAAATGATTGAATGACCCTTTATATCACAACAATCACTTTATCAATTGCCTCCTGATTGGCTTAAAGTTTATCATTAAGGTTTTGAATTCAGATCAGTAACAACTCTATCTAAACACAATTCATCTATATTTTTCTAATTTAAATTTAGCTGCTCACCAAATTGTTGTAAATATTTTCACAAAGGGCAATGCAAAGTGCCAAAAATAATATTGCAATTAAGGAAACAAAGCCAATACAAAGCAAACAAGAAATGTTGAGTTGAGCGTAAAACATATACACAATGGGTAAAAAATGGGATAATGTAGTAATGTGAAAACAAACAGGGATAAATAAAGAGGCATTATTATCAGAATAATACAGGTTTTATTAGGTGAAAGCTAAAAAAACGTAAGTAAAGGTTATTAAAAAATCAATGAGAGAATTGGAGAAGCTTTTGAAGTATCTCAACTTGGCAATTACCAAAATCAAAAAATTGACCACACAGTCAAGGCAAAAGTGAAGACTGCTGTCCTTAAAGGGGATAAGATTGACAAGGTGTCTGCCAGGGCACTCATGGCCAAGATTCCAGACACATCAAAAACAACCATCAAATGCATATTAAATGTCTAGAAAACCGTGGTAGAAGGCCTCAAATTCAAGTCCTTTGCCCTCTCTGCGCTGTCCGTCTGGGTAAACGGCCCTAAGACGTATACCCATCTCAAACCTGCAAAGCGCGCAAGAACCAAGAACACCAAATTTCTGATGCAATTGCTTGTGGTAAGAATGGCAAAGCCTACCAAAGATACAGAAAAGGAGGAAATACACAAAGGTAACCTAAAAAACAAATTAATAAAAATTTCTAAATACTTACCTTTTTTAGAAAATGTAGACAGTGAACTCTGCTGGGTCCTGGTCCACTTTGTCCCTCCATCTTCTAGGCCAATTACGCCAATCATGTGACAAGGCAGCTATTTCTGTCCCCCCTGTCTTGCAAGAGCTCAAGGATAAGATTCACAATACCTTCCTAATGTCAAGAGAGGCATTGGCTGGGCTATCACATATTAAGGGGGTATCCAAGTGGGCAGTTACTGCCTACAAAGATGCCCAACTGGTCCGCCTAGACCCGGTGATCCTCAGTGGAGTTTACTGTGTAAACTCCATTGAGCTTGTTTGGGACGTCCTGGTAATGCTCCCATTCAAAAATATACCGGAGATGGGCCAGATACAGACGGCTGCTTGCTTCTGCTTTCCAGTGGAGCACACCCTGTCTTACCTGTTAGAGAACTTTGGGCGGGCAGTGGGTAAATTGGCTGTTGAAGATACAGCAGCTGTAAAGAAGACCAATATCCTCTGGCAGACTTTGCGCTGGCCTGGAGTGCCAACAAGATGGGGGTCCCGCAAGCAATGGAGCTTACTTTTCCAAGAGAAAAGATGAAAAAATATTAGTGCCATTTTCAATAAGCTGTGTGAGTTTACTGAAGCTCTGCTGGGCAAAGGCTTCATCTGATGGTTTACCTGGGATATCTCTTTTACTTTGGGATGAGCGCGTCCCTAGAGGACCTTGATGGGGTCCTCCTAGGGATTGACAAGGCCAGGCTCTTGCTGGATGAGAAGAAGGTCCCACTGGGTTACAACTGATTTGACCATGTTATCCAGGACGCCCTGGTCCTGGATGGCATCTACAGGTTTGCAGCCCCGCCAGAAAAGCTGCTGCTCTATTTTCCACCTCGCTATCCTCCCTTTTACTAGCCAACAAGAATACTTCCAGCAGGGTGTATCCACTGTTCACAGTGTGACAGTGAAAACTGTGCGCCACCTTCATTGCTGGGTGGGTACATACCACCAAACCCACTACAGGCAACCTCAATAAAAATCCCCTCCTCAATATAAGCTACATTTTTAAATTTTGCTTTTTAAAAAAGTTAATTTTTATAATTTTATTTTAACAAACAAGTTTTGAAAAATGTATCCAGAGAAGGACATCATATAAGCATAAATATATTTGCTTTAATAAAATTTACTTCTTTTGTGTACACTTTACATTTAACTTTTTTTAATTTGATTTTTATATCTATCTGAAAAAATTAATATAAATATATTCCTGTAATCTAGTATCAAATGTTTGGGATAACCTCAGATGATATAATAGAAAAAAATTAATATAAAATAAATAAATCACTAACCTTCATTGATGTTCCTGTGAAAAAGATTGTGGGCTTAGGAGCTTCTAAATATAAAATAATAATTAATAAATCTTAAATAGTAAATTAAAGAATATAAAAAAGTTGGACAAGCTAATCCTTTAATTGATTGGCTGTTTGGCAAGGCAGGTGGGGATGAACAAATCAGTGTGGCCATAAAATTTGCCACAGTCTCAGCTGGTAGGGTGTGGATACTGTCTTGCAGCAAATCAAAGAGGTCCTCAGTCCCAGTTGGGGTCTCTTGCTTGATGACTTGCTTGAGCCACCCAAAGACTTCCCTGATGGGATTTAGGAAGGGCTAATAAGCAGGGAGGAAGAGAAGGCGCAAATTTGCCATGGCCAATTGCTGGGGGCCCACTTCAATGTTAGTGTCAATTGATGGAAATTCCTCAAGAATATCTACCACATTATGGAGACCACCGTTGTTCAGCACAATGAGATTGGTGAAGCCCAGGCATGTGCACCTCATATGCTCCTGGACCAATCAGAGGAATGACAAGAAGGTATGGCTGTTGTGAGAACCCAAAATCATTTGTTACAACTTGATCACCTTTAGACCAAGGAGAGCTACCATTGAGTAGGCTGTGGCGCAGTCTGCCGCACACCAAGCTACCCAGTCATTTGAGCCTTTTGGGACATACCCATATGCATTCTGCATAGATGAGGAAAATGATGATTTGTCAATGTAATAGACTTTGACTGCCTCCTTGGCTTTGAGGGCAGTGTACGCCTCTGCATAATTTTTCTGGACGTCAATGTTGGCTGGGCTATTTCAACTGTAGGGTGATACCCCAAGCTTTTTCAAGAAAAAGTGCATTCCCTTGACCAAATGATAGTAAAAAGAAATTAAGGCCTCAACCCCAAATGTACATTTTACCATGGCCTGTATATTGTCAGTTCAAGATAGCAATCTTGGGTTATCCATTGGCAGATTGCTCATTTGTGCTCCCTGGTGTTCATGGTTGACATGTGCAAGGATTTCTCCACGGCAAGGACTAAGCCAGTATTGATGACTTTGTTGAAGGTCTTTGAGGCGTACTTGGGATCCACCCCAGCAAGAGCCGCAGCTGCCTTGTAATCACCAGATTCACACATTAGCTTGAGCAGGATGATGATGTTTAATATCTGGGATGCGCTTCTGGGTGGGCTTAGCGGGAGTAGTTGAATTAGGATCCTGCTCAGGGACTGGCTTGCAAGGTATGGGTACCTTGTTGTATAAGGCTGCAATCTTTTTGGGCACTAGAGCTCTCTCATCAGTTTGATAGAATTAAAGCTCCTTGTCCTATTCCTGGTCATCATCACTGACGTAGGGCTTGTAGCTAGTATCAAGTACAGGCTTACCTTCTCCAGCATGACTGACAAGATCAACTCTTGCCGGTACACAACGTCAAACACATACAAAGTAAGTTCTACCTCCTTTTTTCTAATTTTCTTTGTAGTGGTGACCTTGGTGGGCTTCCTAGTTAGCTTGGGGACCCAAGTGTTGATGCTCCTCACCCTAGCAGCTTGTACTCCTCAAACCAGCTGTGTCAGTGCAGCGTCACTATTGAACTCTCCTCTCCCGTCTCCTTCCTGTGTAGGCATTTGAGTTGCACTAACTCTTTTCTTTGACCTGCAGGGGCAACTGTCAGGATTCACCCTTTTTCTTATAGCTGCTACCCTGTTTCTATACTTATTTTTCTTCATTGGCTCTTAAGTCTCTCATGATTATTCTATATTAGTTTATTCATGTTCCCCTCTTCTCCCCTTCATTTTCCACCTTTGGGTTCAAAATTGGGCTTTTTTAAAGCCTATTTACAACCTAAAGGTTGGTTAAAATTAGTTTCAAACTTTCCTTACCTCCTGCTACCGGATTAAAACCCTGGACCTAACGCAGAAGTTAATATGCTGGCTCCAAACTACTTACTTTTTACTATACGCGTGATTACGTCTCCTCAAGTTTCAGACTTAGTTTTTCCCCACTTTTTTGCTCTCTTTTACTATCCAATGCATTGTTGTAACCACCTTCTTCTTCTCCTGGTCTCCTTTACGTTAGTTTAAATTATCTAAGTTAAATTCACCATAATTGATGCTATCAGTCTCTATTTTTAAGAAAGTTCTCCTAACCAAAAATGGTTGAACTTTCCACCTCAAATTCTGCATTTTACAAACAAAGCACAATAATAAAGCTTGGTTTTTCCAGTCTCAACAATAAGTTGAGATTGTTTGACTTATACCCCAAAAAGGTAATTGTTAGGTTTTGTGGCTTATGTTCCTCTTTCAAATTTTAATCTTAGTTTAATCTTAGTCCATGATTCCTTTTGACTTTATCCTTCACCGGTTAGAAAGCCTTTATAGTAGCACCCTCAATTTAATTGTTGATAGCTTTAATCCCCTTGCTAGTGCAGACCATTTCCCAGACTTAGAAGTTGAATTTTAAACCAAATTATCAGTCATTAAGACTGGTCTCTATTTTATTTTATTAGGGTTAATAAATTGTTTTAGTCCTTATTTTACCTTGTATAAGCTCTTAGGGGTCTTAGTTCAGTTACTATTGCAAACCTTGCCTATCTTTCTATATTTGACAAATTTAAATATTCTTGGCTTAAAGGCTTAGTTTATAATAATTTGCCCCAAGCCTTCAGACCTTACAGCAACCACAACTGAAGCGCACAACAGGCGCATTGGTACTATGTTGTTGTGTTCCTTCCATTTTGAGAATTTAATAAAATATTAAAAAATTTCAATTAAGTTACTCCCTAATTTTAATTTTTGCTTTTATCTGAATATGAATATTTAATTAATATTTTTCCCACCCAATATCTCAATTATAGATTTTTTATTTATTAACTAGTTGTTTTTGGTTTTACAACACCCATTTTAGAATAAACAAAAAAATAGCCACCCTTTTTCCCAGATTTTACTGCCAAATTCAAACACCCAACACAGTATTTTTAAAATTTGTGTTTCAGATTGTGTGCTCTATTTTAGATACCTCAGTATCATTCTTGATTACAATCTATTGCACACAACATTTGAGTGATTTTGTTTACATAGTGAGTTGCTATTGTGTTTTGTTTTTGGGTTGAGTTTTGACTCACCGTACTTGGTTGTATTTTGTCACCAATTCACATAGTAAACATATGTACACCAAAAGTCAACTCACACATTTTGTTTGTGAACTAATGTATTTTGTATTGTATTTTGAATAGTTTCCCTTTATGTGTGAGCACTTCTTTGCTGTGTTGACCCATTTCACCCATTAACACCAAAAATCCCTGTTAACAGAGTGTATATTTTAACATGATAGTTGGATTTTGCTTAAATCTGAAATCATTTTGTTTAAATCTGAGGTATTTTTGGTTGTCACCATAGCTACTAAAACTACTGTATGAATCCCCATGTGTCTTGTGAGATATGGTGACAATTGGGTTGGCAACTCAGTGCAACAATAAGATCTTTTTTATTTCAATACTCTTTTAGAACATCCCTTCATTTCCCCCCAAAAAGAATTGATTAATGAGAAGTATACTTACAAAATGCTACTTTTTACGATATTAAACAACTATCCTTATAATTGGTGAAATAGTTTCAAATTTTAGCTTGCCTGTTATTGCACCACAAGTTAAGGTGGCCAACCAATGGTTAATTTTAAAATAGACTTTAAAAATCTAAGACATATGAAGCTTTGAGAAGATTTTTTTATGCAATCTAATCGGATCAATCGTATGATCTTAGCTAAAAATCAACAATCGTCTGTTTTTGAATTTGATATATGCTACATATAAAATGTTCGGACCGTAAAATGTTTTCAACGGATTTGGATGTAGGGCATAGATAGCAATGTATGCTAAGATAAATACAGTTTGTAATCATTATTTTCACTCAAAAAACACGGAAACCAACTATTAGTTATAAATAATTTTTTAGAAAAAGTCTTGCGTAAATAGAAACAGCAATATGCAGCATATCAACGCAAAAGCACCATCACCCACCCCAAACAAATCAACCAAGCTATGGGGTTAGCCCAAAAAAAAGCCAATCAAAACTTGCTTGCCAGCTCCGCTAGCATAGGTCGTATTTATGAGATCAATCAAATGGGAGTTTGGAGTCAGAAAACTGTATCATGCATGGCTTTTGACATCCACCCTGTTGGGTTAAAGTGTGTTTTTCTAAAAAAAGTTGTAAGAAAATATATGAACCTCTAAACCAATTGAGGTGACCCGACCTATTTTCACCGCAAAGTTAATTTTGTAGGTTGCATGGAAGATTTTGATTTTGTTCTCATGCCGGATTGTTTAGCGGAGTAGCTGCGGTTGTCTGGGGTTAATTAAAATTCAATAAGCAAAGCTAAAAACAAATAGGTAATTAAAATCAAATTCCAGGCTTCCGATTTAATCGATTCTTAAAGAAAAATAAAAATAAAAATGTGCATTTTACACAGCACACCTCCCACTAAATAACTAAGATCATATTGAAACTAACCCACCCACCCAAATTAACCACAATCTCAATCCAACTACTTATAAATAGCTGATATTTACACCAAAAAAATCAAAAATGCAATCTTCTTTCTCTATCGTCGTTCTCTCCATCTTCTCTGCTTTCTTTGGTGTCCAGGCAACACCTTCACAAATCAACAGACGCTCTTATGGCTCCACTCCCAGCTATTCCCACGAACAGCCCAAGGCATACGCCCCAAAGGTAGAAGCATACCATCCTAAGCAAGTATACACCCCAAAGGTAGAAGCATACCATCCTAAGCAAGTATACACCCCAAAGGTAGAATCATACCAGCCTAAGCAAGAAGTATACACCCCAAAGGTAGAATCATACCAGCCTAAGCAAGAAGTATACACCCCAAAGGTAGAAGCTTATCAGCTTAAACACGAAGTATACATCCCAAAGGTAGAAGCTTATCAGCCTACGAAAGAAGTATATCAACCTGAACCTGTAAAGCAAAGTTACACACCTAAGCCATATGTAACTGAGAAACCCATCTATGTCAAATCTCATAGCTATGCGTACTAAGCAAACACTCAACATATTATATTAGCCTTCACTTGATTGAATAAACATAATACGCACTTTCAAGTCCTGAAATTTATCTACTACATATCCCTCAAGTAGAACTATGAGGATACAAAAAATATAGTATTTGAAGTTAATATAAAAGCATACTTATAATCACAAATATTAGTTATTGTACTTATCTACATTTAATTTAACTAACAACATAACTTTAATTCTTTAGCCATATTCATGATTTTGTTAAAAAAATAAGCATGTAGGCCAATTTTTTTTGGAAAATAATTATTAAACCATTCAAGTCATTCTACCAATCTTTCGCTGAAGTTATCATGACTCAACTTTAATATTACTGTAAATTCAGAACCTAAACATAAAAATGGAGGATTGACAAATCCTTGGTCCAAATTTCAAATCACTTTTGTGGGATGGTCTTTTTTTAATTAAATTGATTTTCTATGTATTTAATTGGATTTTTAAAAATGTAGAAACTCATAGACACTTTAAAAATTTCTAATTAAACTGCATTTTTTCAGTGAACATTAAGAGTTAACTGGAATCAGATTTGAAGCGTTCAAATCCATCAACTATTTTCATTAAGTTTACTATATTTTTTGGAATTGCGAGATTGCCAAAACCAAGAACCAAATTTCAAATCACTTTTGAATGACACTAGTAAACTAAAATATTAATTTTGGGAACTGTAATCCAAAGTTAATGTAAAGTAAGAACACTAGGAAACACAAACCCAAATAAAGAAGCTCCATAATGACTAACACCAAATGAAAAATTCAATCTTGATAACCATGTTTAGACATAAAAATTGATTAACCTGTAAAATTATCCAACCCCAGAAAGAATATATTATTATATACTTCAAAGAACAGCATAGAAATTCTGTAACTATTCAAGGCTAAATCAAGAGAAAAGAACTACTCACAACTAAATAAAAAATCTAAATAAATACATTTTTAATCTAAAATATGTTTTTTGTTTTATTTTATAGACAGACAATCCAATTCCCAAACAGCTCTAGCACCAGCCTGTGGGGCAGCCTGTCCACGAGGGCGTCCCAGAAGGTCCAATAATAGACCCAGAACACAGTTTGAGAGGAGTAATGCCAATACACAGGCCTCTCAAGGTGTCAGTGCCATCCAACCACCTCCCTTATCACAAGTCAGTAACAGTAGCTTAAATTCTAGATATAAGCCACTTTCACAGCCTTCCACAAAAGTCTCCTATACCAGGGCCATTGGGAAAAATGAGGATATATACACCTCTACTTTGTACCCAGTTGTAACACAGCCCCACACTCTGGATCCCAGAGTTGCCTGTTCTTGCCCTGCATTTTTGATACTTCCTATGAGCTGTTGACCACTACTGAAAAGTCATCTGCACTGTGATGTTTTACACAATTGATGGTGCCACTGCAAGAAAGAATGATGCTGAGTTCTGCACAAAGGTCCACATCCTGTGTGTTGATCCTGATAGCTTGGATGCCACAGTATCCGCTGAGAGCAGGTGTCAGCTGTCAGATAGTGTGTGTAATGCTGTCCTTAAATGTTTAACTTGTAGAATATCTGTTCAGGATATTATGTCCCAATTTGAAGTCACAACCAGATATTTTAACAGAGTTAACGCTGCATATGGTGACACCAGCAAATTGCAAAATCCTCAAAGACCAAACATCAGCCAAAACTCCCTCAGCCTGTGCATATTGTTGCAATAAAACAGTGGGTAGCCAAAGATGGCCATCTGGATTCTCTCGCTGTCTAATTAATTTTGGCTACAGAGTTTGACTGTTCTGTCTCTAAAAAACTTTTATACAAAACCATGTTGATTTTAGCTTCTCATAGAAATTATTGGATGCTTCTCTGTACTCATAAAATTCAATAATATTATCAAGGATTGCCGCATTTACACCAAGACCTATCTGGTACTAAAGCAGACTGGTAATGTTCAATTCTTCTATATTGACAAATCATAATTTTCTCCTCACTCAGGTCTAGGCATAAGTGGGTTGAGAAGGGGTCCAAGGATGGTGTAGCAAATTTTTCACCTGTTTGTTCCCAGAACTATTCAATGATAGCTCTTCTTGGTCCCCTTGGCATTGAGCTGTATCAAATGATCAAGGGTTCACACAAAAGCAATACATTTTTTGGTTTTCTCTTATTGGTTTGGGAACATCTCTGAGTCACTAGTTTGGGTTTCACCAATGTTATTATATTGGATAATGTTGGGCCAACAAGGTGGCTGAAATTATTGAGGAATTTATAGTGATTGAGCCAGGGAAAGAGATAAGGCTCCCAGCAACTGGCTACAGCACCTTTACACCTGTTATTCCTACCCTCATATTCCCCATTCCTTAATCCAATTGAGGGGGTCTTTGGGTGGCTCAAGCAAATTGTCAGGAAGGGGACTCCATCTGGGCCATATGATTTTTTCAATTTTCTGCAGGTTGTTATTCATATCCTCCCAGCTGTAATACCCAAGTATTGAGGGTAAAACTTTAGTAACATAAGATGGCAGGTTAGGCGGCTCAAAGCCATTCAAGGCTTAGACAATTGGATAGAAGTTTACTGCCTGACGGAAGGCTTTGGCAATGATGTTGCATTGTTTAAGACCAACAGCAAGGTACAATAGCGTAGCTGCAGGGATCACTTAAGCAGCCAAGTTAGGAGTTGGGTGAGATGACACCAGAGGTGTCCACAGGTTCAAAACCATTGAGTTGAGGTGAGTTGGCTCATTATATGATATCCCTTTTGGTCCCTGTGGTTCAGGACCAAACTGAGCATTGGTTGGCTGGTGGTCCTCTATCCCAAGATAAGCTGTCAAGATAGTTGTGAAGATGATGTAGTTTATCTTCTGACTTGGGGAGGGGTAATGGGTTTAGTGAGGTTACTTGCTTAGCCTGGGTAAAGGATTGATTAATGTGATAATATTGAGGAGGATATTCACTCAATGAAAGCACAAACTATCATTGAGGGGTTTGTCTTTATTTATACTAGTGGACCTGCAAGGCATGATTATTGAAAGGCATAGCATTGGGAAACCAAGAGTCTGAGTTGCATCTGTTATTCCCTTTTCTGGATTGGCTTGGGTGGCTGGCAATTGAGAAGGTTTGGCTGGATCCAAGTTTGCATTGGCATAATGAAAGTTTGGTCTTCTTCATGCATCTAAATTCATTTACTGAATTTGGTACATGATTTTCATTGTTGGAAGCCTTTCAGTCCATTCCCCATTTGATAGGCTCCCAAATTAGATAGCAGTTCCTCCCAAGTTTAGCTTTGGGGAAATTGCCTTTCCTGATTTCCCGATCTGGCTATTTCCCAAAGGAGTGGATGGGGACTGGCCTGCTGGCATGGGAGGGCAAAGGCTAGCAGGTGGCAGGCTGGCTCATGGGTGTCTGATTTGAGGATGGCTTGCAGGTGGGGCTGGCAAGAGTGATGGGCGCCTGTGCAGTGGCGGTAGGAATCTGCTTAATGGCAGTGAGTGTCTGCTGTTGGTGGCGGGCAACAGCTTGGTGGTGACAGGCTTCTGTGTGGTGGCGGTTTGTATCTGCTTGGCAGCAGTGGGGGCCTGTGCAGTGGCAGCAAGTGCCTGAACATTGACGGTGGACAACAGCTTGGTTGTGATAGGCTTCTGTGTGGTGGCGGTTTGTATCTGCTTGGCAGCAGTGGGGGCCTGTGCAGTGGCAGCAAGTGCCTGAACATTGACGGTGGACAACAGCTTGGTTGTGATAGGCTTCTGTGTGGTGGCAGCAGGGGTCAGTGCGGTGGCAGTGGACATCTGCTTGGTGGCAACGGGTGCCTGCAAGTTGACAGCAGACAACAGCTTGGTTGCAACAGGCTTCCTCATAGTGGCAGCATGAATCTGCTTGGTGGTGGCAGGGGCCCGCGCAGTGGCAGTGGATGTCTTCTTGGTGGCGCAGGTGCCTGCATGTTGACATCAGGTGATATCTTGGTTGTGGTGGGCTTTAACATGGTGGCAGTGTGTATCTGCTTTATGGCAACAGATGTCTGCATGTTGGTGGCAGACACCTGCTTGGTGACAGTGGATGTCTGCATGTTGACAGCGGATGCCTGCTTGGTGGCAGTGGGCGCCTTCATGTTGGCAGCAGGTGACAGTTTATTGATTACACAACTATAAGTGCCAGGAATATTCCTGACACCAGCTGATACTGTGGCTAAATTCTATGGCCACACTGATTTGTTTCTTCCTGTGTGCCTCTCCAAGTAGCCAATTAATCGAGAACTTAACAACTCTAAATATTTTTTTATTTATTTTTTTAATATTTGCTTTTTATTTAGTTTAATTTGTATTGACATCCTTTCTGTAATTCTGATTGATATATCACCAGGTAAAATAAAAATTAACAAAGCAAGGCCAAATTAAATGAATGAATGAATGAATGAATGAACTTTTTTTATTTTTAACACATATTTATTAAGTTTAATTTGTATTGACATTATTTCTGCCATTCTGCTTGTATACTGTCAAGTAAAATAAAAATTAACAAAGCAAAGAAAAATGAATGAATACATCTATTAAAAATAGTTATTTTTAATAAGTAACTTTTGTTGTAGATGAATGGTTTAAATAGGTTAGATGTTAAAGCAGAGATATATAGGGTATTAAAACTTTTAATTCGATTTAATGAGTTTTATTTGGCATGTGTTTGGCGGAATTCCAGGACTTTTCTTTGAAATAAACTAGAAATTTTTATTGCTAAAGCATATGGTGACATGGCTCCTGTACTTTATAGATTGTGGCGGCTTGATTACAGTAACACTGTGATAAAATTGGCTAAGAGGATCTTTTATGATGAAGCTGACATTCCATAGATTGCAGCAAGATTAACTGTATCCTGAATAACATGCTCAATTGATCTGTACCCAAGCACAATCCTTTTCCATCTAGTAAATGTCAAAAAATTCCAGCTTGATTATTATTTCTAGTGTGTTGCAAACCTCTTCTTTAAATTCCATCATTATAAAAAAGACATAGGCAAACAATTAAGTGAAGTCTCTGCCCTGAAAACAGGGCCAAGAACTCACAAAAATTTTTAGTGATGTAGTTGCAAAGGTTTACACCATGATCCGCGGGATCCCAGTCTTGTCAGAGCACCAGAGGCTTGAAGTCTCCAAGAACGCCCACAACATGGGGAAGGACAGCAGAAAAACTGTAGGTAAGGTCAGTTACTTTTTTTAAAATCTTTAGGGCATGTAATATTGTGTACTCTGGCAAGAAACATGACCATATTTCTTCTTTTCCTCTCTTCATTCTGGTTTAGCTGTGATACAGCATGGTGTTGGCAAAGTTCCAGACAATGAGGAAAAATAGCTTGTGGAATTTGGGGGGCAGAACATACTGGTTAAGGAGGATCTTAGGGGCCACAGCCAAAGCTGCATCCCACCATTCAGTGACATTTCATTTTGGTTAGAGCTTAGTGAGTTGTTCCAACTTGATGGGGTAATTTGTTTTTATTTTTTATCATTTTGGAGCTGGCGGCTGGTGTCAGGACCAGCTGACGCTCTGTGGGAGATTTTTTGCTGTAAAAGGTCTTGTTACATGTGGTTTCAGGAATTGTTATGATACACCTTTGTGCTGATCTGTAAAAAAAGGTTAGTACAGTAGTTTTCAAACCTGTTGAGATAAATGTATATTAGTCAATTTAGAACGCATAGTTTCAATCACAAAACAAAAATAAACTTGTGAGATCTAATTAGAAGATAATTCCACAGAAAATGTGCGCTATTTGGCAAAAACGTCCGTCAGACACGGCCTACTCAAACTGGGGGAAAATGTATAATGATTCAAAAATGATTGTACCATTCACTAAAAAACTTGAGCCTAAGTCACAGAACACATCTACTATGTTTACTATGTTTTTTGTGAACACATGAGACTCAGTCACAAAAGTTACAACTCAATCCAATAACAAACCCTAATAGCAACTGAAATAGACAAAAAACATATCAAATAGTAAAACAAATGAGGGAATCTATAATACTGTTAATGGCTGATCCTAACTAAGATATACAATCTATAATATGAAAAGGAAATAAATTATCTAAGTGTCTGTTTTGGGATTAAAATTAATAAAAATATCAACTTTATCCAAACTCTTAATCAACAGGGCGCATTTACAACCAAAAAATAATTAATATAGAAATCTAAAAATCTAATTTGAAATGAACAGTAGTTTCTACTAGCTTTTATGCTACTATATACAGAGTGATAAAAATTAAAATAAATAAATTAAATAAATAAACTGGTTTTATTTTATTTTTTATACCAAAATGGACACATCCCAACAATTGAGCCAAGGAGCCCAAGGAATAAACCACAGACGTGGACGCCCTTGTGGGTCAAAGAATGGAGTTAGTGCAACACAAGTGCCTACTTGTGAAGGAAACAGAAGAGAAGAGTAAATAGAGAGTTGCACTGACACAACCAGCCCAAGGGGCACAGAGTGCAAGGGCATGGAGCATGAATCCCAGGGTCCAGAGGCTGGCCAGAAAATGCACCAAGGTCATCACCACCAAAACGGTAAATGCCGTCATCATCAAGAGGGTGTCATATGTATACAACCCTGTATACTACCACAATGGTGGTCCAGCTACTATCACAGAGAAGCTTAATTCAGTCCTTGACACCACATACAAGCCTTACGTGAGTGATAACAAAGGGGAATATGAGGACAAGCAGCCAAAGCATTCCCAAACCACTGATGGTCAGCAGGTGCTCAAAAAGGTTGCTGTGTTCTTTAGTAAAGTGCCTATGTCTGCATATGGCTAAGCCTGTGGAGTCTGTGCTTGCCTCTAAAAAGCCCAAGTATTGTGTTATACCCAATGCCACCCTTGATACCTTTAACAGACTCATGGAGGAGACACCAGACTACAGGAATGCCACAGCTATTGTCGGGATCTTGGAAAACCTGCATACAGGCTCCACGCAACTTACCTGAAAACAGGGACTGTTCTCCTTTCAGAGAAATCTAAGTGGGTTCTAGTTCTATTGGTTTAGGAACACCTGTGGGCAATTGGCAGTGGATTAAGCAGAACTGCCATCTTGGACTAGAAAATATTCAGTCAATGGTTGAGTCCGCTTTTGGAATCCAGGCTTCAGTTTCCACTTGCTACAGAGCAGTGAAAAATTAAACCTCTCATGAAAAAAACTTGGAGTTTCTCCATACAACTAAAACAGCCCTGATAATGTTGTCTACTGCCAAAAAATACACCAAGACCTTTACTGCTCTCAAGGAGAAGAGGACTCTCAAATTCTTTTATATTGAAAAGTCCTCCTTTGTGCAGTCAATGTATAATGGATATGGGTATGTCACCAAAGGCAAAAATAACAGCATGTCCCGGTGTGCGGCTGTCTGGTCTGTTGTGTACTATATGGTAGTCCTTCTTGGTTCCATTGGTATTGAACTATACCAGATGATCAAGGGTTCCCATAATAGTGGGACCCTTCTGGAGTTTCTCTAGTTGGTTCAGGAGCACCTCCAAGTAAACAGTTTGGGTATTACCAATGTTAATGTATTTGATAATGTTGGGCTTCACAAGGTGGCTTATATTCATAAGAATCCCAGAATATTGAGCCTGCTGTAGAAATTAGCAACCCAACAATTGGCCACATTTAGTTTCACCTTCTATTCTTCTCCTTCTATTCCCCATTCCCTAACCCAATCAAGAAATTTTTTGGGTAGCTCAAGCAAGTAGTCAAGAAAGGGGGCCACCTGGGACCAATGATTTATTTAATTTGTTGCAGGTTGGTGTCCATACCCTCCTAGCAAAATGTGGCTAAACTCTATGTTCACACTGATTTGTTTCTTCTTGTGTTCCTCTCCAAGAAGCCAATCAATTAAAGGCTTAGCTTGTCCAACTTTTCTATATACTCATATTTGATATTTAAGATTTATTAATTATCATTTTATACTTAGAAGCTTCTAAGCCCACAATAACATCCAACAGGACCATAAATGAAGGTTAGTAATTTATTTAATATTAATTTTTTTCCAGTATGGTATCTGGGTTATCCCAAACACTTGATCTGGATTACACAAATACATTTATATCACTTTTGTCAAATAAATATAAAAATTAAATTAAAAAATAGTTAAATGTAAAGTGTACACAATAGAAGTAAATTTTATTAAAGTAAATATATTTATGCTTATATGATGACCTTCTCTGGGATACATTTTTCAAAACTTGTTTGCTAAAATAAAATTATTAAAATTAACTTTTTTAAAAAGCAAAATTTAAAAGTGTAGCTTATATTGAGGAGGGAGATTTTTATTGAGTGCGCCTGTAATGGGTAAGGTGGTATGTACCCACCCTGCAATGGAAGTGGCGCACAGTTTCCACCGCCACACCATATACAGTGGATAAACCCTGGTGGAAGTATTCTTGGTGGCTAGTAAAAGGGAGGATAGCAAGGTGGTAAATGGAGCAACAGCTTTTCTGGCGGGGTTGTAAACCTGTAGATGCCAGCCAGGACCAGGGCGTCCTGGATAACATGGTCAAATCAGTTGTAACCCTGGAGACCTTCTTCCCATCCAGGGAAAGCCTGGCCTTGTCAATCCCTAGGAGGACCCCGTCAATGTCCTCTAAGGACGCGTTCATCCCAAAGTAAAAGAGATATCCCAGGTAAACCACCAGATGAAGCCTTTGCCCAGCAGAGCTTCAGTAAACTCACACAGCTTATTGAAAATGGCACTGATATTTTTTCATCTTTTCTCTTGGCAAAGGTAAGCTCCATTGCTTGCGGGACCCCCATCTTGTTGGCACTCCAGGCCAGCGCAAAGTCTGCCAGAGGATATTGGTCTTCTTTACAGCTGCTGCATCTTCAACAGCCAATTTACCCACTGTGCAACCAAAGTTCTCTAACAGGTAAGACAGGGTGTGCTCCACTGGAAACCTGAAGTAAGCAGCTGTGTGTCTGAACCATCTCTGGTATATTTTTGAATGGGAGCATTACCAGGACGTCCCAAACAAGCTCAATGGAGTTTACAAAGTAATTTCCACTGAGGACCACTGGGTCCAGCCAACCAGTTGGGCATCTTTGTAGGCAGTAACTGCCCACTTGGATACCCCCTTAATATGTGATAGCCCAGCCAATGCCTCTCTTGACATTAGGAAGGTATTGTGAATCTTATCCTTGAGCTCTTACAAGACAGGGGGGACAGAAATAGCTGCCTTGTCACATGATTGGCGTAATTGGCCTAGAAGATGGAGGGACAAAGTGGACCAGGACCCAGCAGAGTTCACTGTCTACATTTTCTAAAAAAAGGTAAATATTTAGAAATTTTTATTAATTTGTTTTTTAGGTTACCTTTGTGTATTTCCTCCTTTTCTGTATCTTTGGTAGGCTTTGCCATTCTTACCACAAGCAATTGAACCAGAAATTTGGTGTTCTTGGTTCTTGCACGCTTTGCAGGTTTGAGATGGGTATACGTCTTAGGGCCGTTTACCCAGACAGACAGCACAGAGAGGGCAAAAAACTTGAATTCGAGGCCTTCTACCACGGTTTTCCAGACATTTAATATGCGTTGATGGTTGTTTTTGATGTGTCTGGAATCTTGGCCATGAGTGCCCTGGCAGACACCTTGTCAATCTTATCCCCTTTAAGGACAGCAGTCTTCACTTTTGCCTTGACTGTGTGGTCAATGTTTTTGATTTTGGTAATTGCCAAGTTGAGATACTTCAAAAGCTTCTCCAATTCTCTTATTGATTTTTTAATAACCTTTCCTTATGTTTTTTAGCTTTCACCCAATAAAACCTGTATTATTCTTATAATATTGCCTCTTTATTTATCCCTGTTTGTTTTCACATTACTAGATTATCCAATTTTTTTACCCATTGTATATATGTTTTATGCTCAACTCAATATGTGTTGTTTGCTTTGTGTTGACATTGTTTCCTTAATTATCATATTATTTTTGGCACCTTTTACAGCCCCTTGTGAAAATATTAACAACAATTTGGTGGTTGTCAAAATTTGAATTAGAAAATTATAGATTAATTGTAAGAATTCAGACTTTTTTAACAACAGCTACAGTTGTATCAAAGCCTGTGCTCAACCATCACCAACAAATTACTATTTTCCAAGGAAACAAGAGATACACTAGGATTGAGACAATAGTTTTATTGATGAGCCTAAACAGGAGGAGAATGAATTGCTTAGAATAATAGAACTGCAAGGGTTTTTATACCCATTTATATGAAAAGGAGATGATATGAGAAATATGTTTAAGCAAGATTGCCTCATGTTTTAGAATCAGAAATATATTGTCAGAAAAAAATTCTGAAAGCTGGAATTGAGGGCTTTTGGTTGACACTAATGTGGGCTGAATTTGTTCAGTATTCTTGAAAATATAGGTGACCAAAGATGGTAAAGGAGAAACAAACAAACATAAGTCTTGGCATAAATATCAACAAAATAGTAATAATCAGTTGAGACTTAAATTCTTAGTCCTGAAATTAATTGTGTTTAGATAAAGTTGTTACAGATCCAAATTCAAAACCTTAATAACAAACTTTAAGCCAATCAGGAGGCAATTTATAAAGTGATTGTTGTGACATAAAGGGGCATTCAGTTATTTTTTAGTGCATGTGCGCAAATTAATATGATTGGCTGGTTGTTTTGCCATTGTGTGCCATTGCCACTGTGGCAAGTTGTTGATGGACAGTGCCCAATAAGCCACTGGATAAGCATTAGTAAACCAACAACTTGCCACAGCAGCAATGGTGCACAATAGCAAAACAACCAACCAATCAGATTAATTAGCACACATGCACTAAAAAACAATTGAATGCCCCTTTATGTCACAACAATCACTTTATCACTTGGCTCCTGATTGGCTTTAAGTTTGTTATTAAGGTTTTAAATTTGGATCTGTAACAACTTTATCTAAACACAATTTATGTCAGGACTGAGAATTTAAGTCTCAACTGATATTTACTGTTTTGTTGATATTTATGCCAAGACTTCTGTTTGTTTGTTTGTTTCTTCTTTACCATCTTTGGTCACCTATATTTCCAAGAATACTGAAACATTTCAGCCCATATTAGTATTAGTCAAAAGCCCTCAATTCTAGCTTTCAGAATCTTACTTTTTACAATAAATTCTGATTCTAAATAATGAGTTAATCTTGCTTAAACATAATTCTTCTATCATCTCCTTTCCATAGAATTGGGTATATAAACCCTCACAGTTCTACTTTTCCAAGCAATTCAATCTCCTCCTGTTTAGGCTCACCAATAAAACTATTGTCTCAATCCTAGCTGTATCTCTTGTATCCTTGGGAAATAGTAATTTGTTGGTGATGGTTGAGCACATGCTTTGATACAACTGCAGCTGTTATTGAAAAAGTCTGAAGTCTTACAATTAACCTATAATTTTCTAATTCAAATTTTGACAACCATCAAATTGTTGTTAATATTTTCACAAGGGGATGTGCAAAGTGCCAAAAATAATAAGGCAATTAAGGAAACAATGCCAACACAAAGCAAACAACACATATTGAGTTGAGCATAAAACATATATACAATGGGTAAAAAAATTGGATAATCTAGTAATGTGAAAACAAACAGGGATAAATAAAGAGGCAATATTATAAGAATAATACAGGTTTTATTGGGTGAAAGCTAAAAAACATAAGGAAAGGTTATTAAAAAATCAATAAGAGAATTGGAGAAGCTTTTGAATGATCTCAACTTGGCAATTACCAAAATCAAAAAATTGACCACACAGTCAAGGCAAAAGTGAAGACTGCTGTCCTTAAAGGGGATAAGATTGACAAGGTGTCTGCCAGGGCACTCATGGCCAAGATTCCAGACACCTCCAAAACAAAAATCAAACACCTTTTAAATGTCTAGAAGAATGTTGCGGAAGGCCTTCAATTCAAGTCCTTTGCCCTCTCTGTGCTGTCTGTCTGGGTCAACAGCCCTGAGATGTATGCCCACCTCAAACCAGCCAAGCAAGCCAGAACCAAGGACACAGAATTGCCAGCGCAATTGCTTGTGCCAAGAATGGCTAAGCCTGCCAAAGCTGCCATCAAAATTGGAAACACACAAAGGTAAAATAAAAATAAAATTAATAAAAATTTGTAAATACTTACCTTTTTTTAGAAAACATAGACAGTAAAAACTGCCATTTCCTGGTCCTAATTGTCCCCGCCATGTTTTATGCCAACCACGCTATTTATGTGGCTAGGCAGCTGCTTCAGTCCCCCCTGTCTTGGGGGAGCTTGAAGACAGAATTAATGGGTCCTTTCCAATGACAAGAGATGCACTAGCCGGGCTGACACATGCCAAGGGGGCATTCAAGTGGGCAGTTACTGCCTACAAGGATGCCCAACTGGTCCGCCTGGACCTGGTGGTCCTCAGTGGAGTTTACTGTGTAAGCTCCATTGAAATTGTTGGGGACCTCCTGGCAACGCTCCCATTCAAAAATATACCAAGATGGGCCAGGCACACGTGGCTGCTTGCTTCTGCTTCCCGGTGGAGCATACACTCTCTTACCTGCTGGAGAACTTTAGCGCGCGGTGGAAAAATTTGCTGTTGCAGACGCAACAGCCATCAAGAAGACAAAAACTCTTCTTGTCAACTTCAGTTTGGACTGGAGTGCCAATGAGATGAGGCTCCCTGCAGCCACAGAGTTGTACTTTGTGAATACCAAGCACAAGAAAAAGATTAGCACCATGTATAATAAACTCTTTGAGTTTACAGAAGCCTTTGATGGACAAGCCCTTCATCTCGTTGTTTATCTCAGGTATCTCTTCTACTTCAGAAATGGGTGCCAGTTTGAAGGACCTAGCTGGGGTCCTTCTTGGGCTGGACAAGGCCCAGCTCTCATTGGACGGGAAGAAGGTTCCCCCAGGTACAACTTGGTTGACCACATAATCCAAGACACCTTGGTCTTGGTGGGAATCTATGGGTTTGCAGCCCCACCAGAGAAGCTGCTCCTGAACTCTCATCTCACCATACTCCCTTTTACTAGCCTCTAAGAATATTTCAATCAGGGTGTATCCACCGTCTACAGTGTGGCAGTTAAGGTTGTGCGCCACCTCCATTGCCAGGTGGGTACATACCAAAGAACTCACTACAGACGCTCTTAATAAATCCTATCTTCCAATAAACTTCAATGCAATTTATATTATTTTTATTATAATAAATTTTTATGTTTTTTATTTTAGCAAACAATTTTTGAAAAATATGTCCCAGAAACAATTTTCATAAAAGCATAAAAATATAAATTAATAAAATATAAATCTTATTTTTTACATTTTACAATAATTTTTTTAATCACATTTTTAGATTTATTTGATAAGAGTAATATAAATCTATTCACTTAATCAAGTATCACTTGTCTGGGATAGCCTCAGATACCATAATAAGAATCATTATATAAAATAAATAAATCACTAACCTCTATTAATGTTCCTACTGAATGTGATTGTGGGCTTAGAATATTCTAAATATAAAATGATAATTAATAAATATTAAATAGTAAATTAGAGAATATAAAAAATTTGGACAAGCTAAGCCTTTAATTGATTGGCTGTTTGGCAAGCCATGTGGGGATTAACAAATCAGTGTGGCCATAAAATTTGGCCATGGTCTCAGCTGGGAGGGTGTGGATCCTGGCCTGCAGTAAATAAAAAAGGTCCTTGGTTTCCGTTGGGGGCCTTTGCTTGACAACTTGCTTGAGCCACCCAAAGACTTCCTTGATGGGATTCAGGAAGGGCAAATAGGCAGGGAGGAAGAGAAGGCACAAATTTGCTGTGGCCAATTGTTGGGGGCCCACTGTTATGCTAGTGTCAATTGATGGAAATTCTTTGAGAATATCCACCACCTTATAGAGACCAATGTTGTCCAGCACAATGATGTTGGTAAAGCCCAGGCTTGTGCGCCTCAGGTGCTCCTGGACCAATTGGAGTAATTCTAGAAAGGTACGGCTGTTGTGGGAGCCTAGTATCATTTGATAGAGCTCAACCCCCTTTGGACCAAGGAGAGCTACCATTAAATATGCTGTGGTGCGGACTGCAGCACGCTGAGCTACCCCGCCATTTGAGCCTTTTGGGACATACCCATATGCATTCTGCATAGACTTGGCAAATGCTGATTCATCAATGTAATAGAATTTGACTGTCCCCTAGGCTTTGAGGGCAGTGTACGCCTCTGCATATTTTTTACAGACTTCAATGTTGGAAGGGCTGTTTCTATTGTAGGGGGATACCCCAAGATTTTTCCATGAAACTCGCATTCCCTTTACCAGATGGTAGTAAAAGGAAATTGAAGCCTCAGCCCCAAAAATTAGATTTGACCATTGCCTTTATATTTGCCAGTTCAAGATGGCAATATTGGGTTATCCAGTGGTTGATTGCTCATTTGTGCTCCTTGGTGAGCGTAGTGGAAACACACAAGGATTTCTCTGCGGCAAAGACTCAGCCAGTATTGATGAAGGTGTTGAATGTCTTCAAGGTATACTTGGGATCCACCCCAACAAGAGCTGTGATTGCCTTGTAATCACTAGATTCTTGCATTAGCTTGAGCTGGACAATGCGTTTGATATCAGGGATGCGCTTCTGAGCAGGCTTTGGGGGAATTGGTGAATATAGGTCCTTATTGGAGACTGGCTTGCAATACATAGGCACCTTGGTATAGAAGACTACAACCTTCTTTAACACCAGCTGTCCCTCATCAGTACTGTAGAGCTCAGGCTCCTTGTCCTCTTCCTGATTGCCATCACTGACGTAAGGCTCATAGCTAGTGTCAAGTACAGGCTTAACTTTTTTCCAGCATGGCTGAAGGGACTGACTCTTGCCAGTATACAACGTCAAACACATATGAAGTAAGTTCTACCTCCTTGTTTCTAACTGTTTTTATTGTGGTAACCTTGGTGGGCTTCTGGGTCAGCTTGGGGACCCAAGGGTAGATTCTCTGCACCCTAACAGCTTGTGCTCCTTGAACCGGCTGTATCAGTACAGCATCACTATCAAACACTTTCTCCTGTCTCCTTCCTGAGTAGGCATTTGGGTTGCACTAACTCTGTTCTTTGACCCGCAGGGGCAACCGCAACTGTGGTGTACAACAGGTGCATTGGAACTCTGTTGTTGTGTTCCTTTCATTTTGAGAATTAAATAAAATATTAAATAAATTTCAATTAAGTTACACCCTAATTTCAATTTTTGCTTTTATCTAAATATGGATATTTAATTAATAAATCCCCATATCCCAATATAGTATTTTTATTTCTTAATTAGTTGTTTTTGGTTTTACCACGCCCATTTTTAGAATACCAAAATAATTTCCACCCATTTTCCCAGATTTTACTCCAAATTAAGAACCCAACACAATATTTTTAAGATTTATGTCTTGGGTTGTGTGCCCTATTTTCAATACCTTGGTATCATTCTTGATTACAATCCATTGTACACAATATTTGAATTATTTTGTTTATATAGTGGGCTGCTATTGTATTTTGTTTTTGGGTTGAGTTTTGACCCACTGTGCTTGGGTGTATTTTGTCACCAATTCACATAGTAAACATATGTACACAGAAAGTCAACTCACACCATTTTCTTTGTGAATTTGATTTTTTTGGATTCTATTTTAAATATTTTGCTTTGTGTGTGGCAACTTCTTTGCTGTGTTGACCCATTTTGCCCATTAACACCAAAAATCCCTGTTAACAGAGTTATATTTTAGCATGATAGTTAGAATTTGCTTAAATCTAAAATATTTTTTTAAAATCTGAGGTATTTTTGGTTGTTGCCATAGCTTTTAAAACTACTGTAGTGTTTTTTTATGATTCAAAATGTCTGATTCTTGTACAACATAGGGGGTGTGGCTGTAGTGCCTCTTTTATTTGGTAGTTGGGCTATTTATTGAGAAAATGATTTCCTGAGAGGGAGTAATTAGAGATTTTACAACATCTTTACATTGCAGTTAATACTGTCATTGTTGTGTTTGGCTCCTGGGAATGACATCCAGGAGGACCCTGCAGGAAATCTTTATAATGAAAGATTTGAGGTTCAAAGCTAGTCTTGAGTTAGTCTTCAGGGCAAAATTAAGGACACATACCTTAATTTCCTGGAATACAAGATGAGAAATTCCTTTTGACAAAAAGTAAAGGAAAAATCTTGAAGAATATTTAAGCCAACACAAATGTGGATAAACTTGTCTTTAATAGGAGTATTAATTCTACTTAAATAGTAGAGAAGGGTCAATAATCAGTCATTAGGTAGACAGAGTGATTGAGGGGGTCACCTTGGGATGAGGTAATGCCAGGATCATACAAGGGCAGGCATGGTATTCCGGAATGGGTGGTCATTGGAACAGACCTATTTACAGAAGGTAAGAAATTTTTAAAATTGAAGGCAAAATTGACCAAATCTTTGCACATATCAAAATTTAAAGCTTATCAAAATAGCATTAATGGTGCAATTTATGACATCTCTCCCCTCAAGATTGGACACAGGGAGTTGATATTTGTTGAGGAATTTGGAATGAACTTGGGCAAAAGGGTAGCATGATGATAGCAGCTTCACAGTATACTCAACGCCCTTCTTGAAGGTGACTTCACCAGGTCCAACCCAGAGGGAGTCAAGCTTATGGGCTATGCCTCCAGTGCAATTCTGATAGTAGAGGACTAGGTTATTTACTTGGTTCTAAGGGAGGGGGCTCTAGAAGCATTGGAAGGTTAGAGCTCTAAAGCCTTGACCTTAGGCAGTGAAATAAGCTATTGCTTGAATGTCAATGATACAATTAGTCAATTCTTTAACATGCGCTTTAGGATTGACAGACACATCAAATTTGATCAAAGGGGGTCCCAAGATTGAAGGAGTTGGGGCTTTGAGCCCATACAGCATGGCAAAGAGAGACTGTTCAGTCACTTGTTGTCTACTGAGTTAATACTCAAAGAGAGCAGCAGAGAGGAACATATCCCAATTGGCGGCATTAGAGAGGGTGAGTTTCCTCATAATGGATACAAGGGAGGAATTTTCTTGTTCAACAGTCCCATTGGTTGAAGGATTTTAAGGTGCAGAGAAAGATTGGTGAGTGCCCAAAGTCTCTACAATAGATTTTATGAGGCAAGCATTAAAGTTGGTACCATTGTCAGAAAGCAGGACTTGAGGGCAGCCATGTTGGTAGAAGATATCTTGCAACAAGAAATTAGCAGTGGTCTTGGTAGTTATATCTTTTGAACTCTGGTTTTGAATTGTTTACTAAAATGTCTACAGTTACCAAGATAAATTGACACCCAGGCAGAGCAAGGGAGAGGCCCAACAGCATCTGTG
>QTSX02005126.1:0-41923 GCA_014839935.2 Entomophthora muscae
ACATCTTCTGGGTTCTTTTCTTTGGAGAAATATTACCTTTAAGTTGTGTAGGTGTAGATAGCCTACCTGTGCTACCACTGTCAAGTATATACTTCTGGGAAGTATAATAAACAAGATAAAGGGGAAACTTAAGAAGAGAATTATAATTTATTTGATATGAGTTTAGAGTATTATATAGTATCATGGGGAGTCACATACTGTCCATGTACGTCATGGTAGTTATGGGGCTTTTCCAAGTAAATGTTTTTCTTAGGTCATGAGGTTTTTCCAAGTAGTGTTCCTCTTAGGACTCAAAATGTTTGATCCCTGTAATAGATGAGCAAATTATAACAGTACCACTGACTTAGTGATTAGTTGAGGAATCATTTGGCAAGTCACTTGGGGAATTAGTTTCCTGAGAGGGAGTAATTGTAGATGTTGTGACAGCATATTATAACAAATAAAAAATTAAAATATATATTAGGGGAGAATATATTTATTATTTATGCCTGTAGTGAGTGCATCTTTATGCAACCACCTGGCAATGAAAATTGCACACAACCTTCATCTCCACATTGTGGACATTGGATACATTGTGATTAAAATATCCTCAACGGCTAAAAAAATGAGGATGATGAGATGAAAGTCAAGGTGTAGCTTCTCAGGCAGGGCTGTAAACCTGTAAATCCCGTCCAGGACCAGGGCATC
Source organism: Entomophthora muscae (assembly GCA_014839935.2). Classification (NCBI taxonomy): domain Eukaryota; kingdom Fungi; phylum Entomophthoromycota; class Entomophthoromycetes; order Entomophthorales; family Entomophthoraceae; genus Entomophthora; species Entomophthora muscae. The sequence continues at coordinate 688 of QTSX02005126.1, forward strand.
CTGAATTACATGATCAACCAAGTTGTACCTAGGGGTAACCTTCTTACCATCCAATGATAACCTTTCCTTGTTGATTCCAAGTAGTACCTCATCCATGTCTTCTACGCTGGCACTTATTCTGAAGTAAAAAAGAATAATCAAGGTAAACTACAAGATGGAGCCTTTGCCCAGCAAATGCCTCCATGAACCCACATATTTATTATAAACTGCACTAATATTCTCAGTCTTTTTTGAGGATTTAATCTCCATTTCCAGGAGGATTACAGTCTTGTCCCTGCTCTATGACATTCCAAAGTCTGCCATAAGTATCCTTGTTTTTTATGGCTGTTGCATTGGCAACAGCCAATTTTGACACTGCCCCTCCAAAACTTTCTAGGAGGTAAGAAAGTGTATATTCCACTAGGAAGCATTAGCAAGTACCTTTCAGGGACCCACTTGATGGGGAAAAAGTTCCCAATCTGGTGGGCCAAGGTCCCTAAGTTGAGCCCTGCAATAACCAAACCAACAGGGAGCGTAACCATGGCTAGGTGTTTAAAGTGACCTAGGAAGGCAAAGCAACCCATCATGGAGCTGAACTTAACCAGCAAGTAATAACCTACCAGGTAAGACAATAGATAAAAGGAGGCATTTGGCCTCACCAAGGCAGGTTCAGCTGGAGGAGGTAAGGTTGTAGACTGACCACAATGGAATTTTCTCCCTCAGTGACCAGAGGGATATTTAAATCAGCCGTTTGCTAGGGACTCCTTCTGGTGAGAGTCATCTGGAGAGGAATTGTGCCAATCCATGGTGGGAGTGGGATTTTCAAGGACCAGCACCACAGGAAGACAGAGAACTAGAAAGCAGAACAGGAATAGGATTACCTTCATGGTTTCAAATAAGGAGGGTGCAAAAGAAGTGGTGTATACAAACTTAGATTGGAAATAAAGGCTGTATTGTTGGAACAAGTAATAATGCTAAAGATTGCTCACTTAAATACCCCAGAATAGAGGGTGTAACATTTAAAAGGTTCAATGATTAGAAGGGGATTTGACATGAAGTCTTACTGGAATTATGGCTGAAGATATTAACTTTATCATTTGGTGTTCTATCTGTTGCTTAATAATATTGCTTATTAAATTTAGACACCAGAGGTAACAAGGGAAAGCCACAAGAACTGCCATAATTAAGCGGTGGCTATAGTGGAAATGAGTGTTAATCAAGTACAGAGTCTGCACCAAAGGTAGATAGAGCGGTCCCCAGAGTGTCAAGGCCAGTTTATGCAGCCAATCAGATTTGAAGCGGTAAGTGACGTTGCATAGTAAGTTGTTAACCTTTTTAAAGTCAGATTTAAAAGCAAAAGCAGGAACCAAATGAATAAGACTAACCTAAATAGGTAATCTATGTTCAAATATGAAATTTAAACTAACATTAACTGGGTACTTAGTGTTCTGGATTTGATCCCCGTCTGGCTCCAAACCAGGGTGTAAAATGGGGGCCAGGACTTGATTGTTGGTTTTCTCTGAGTTGTTTTTTAAGGAAATTATCCATAAAATTAATGGAGTCAGGGAAGGAATCCCTGAAAGTAATATATAATTCTATTTTATTACTAGCATTTTTTAAAATATATTGTAATCAAGCATCTAAATTTTAGCTGTCCTAAAATGGAATAGGGTGATTTTTGAGAATGCATATGATTCCTAAAATAATTAGTAAAAATTCACTCTAGATCCTTTAGCATCCTTTTTGAGACACCCATAGACTATATTTATTTCAAATTCACCTCATTTTTGATTTGAAATTTGGTTCTTGGATTTGAAAATCCTGCAGTTTCAGATTTGTTAATTTTTACATGATGTCTATGATTTGTTTGAAATACAGGAAATATCAAATTGTACATTAGAATCCCGCATTTCTGATTCATGTATCCCACATTTGTTTGCTGGGTTTTGTCTTTTGTTAGTTGAGTTATCTGCTCAAGAGATTCAAAATTTGCCAATTTAAATAAATCAAAAAAGTCAAATTAAATGGTTGCTTTTATTAAATATTTTAATTTTCACTCAGCTGAGTTGTCTGCAAAAATGATTTGAAATTTGGACCAAGGATTTGACAATCTTGCATTTTTACGTTCAGGTTCTGAATTTACAGTACTATCATCAAGAGAACTTCTAAGAATATATTTCATTTTAAACTTAAAAGCGCCAAGATTTGTGATGACAAAGAAGTACCCATCTTCGGGTTGCAGTATTTTCAAATGTAACATCAGACTTTTGATACCTGCACAGAAAATAACTTTAGAAATATACACTTTTAATATATACAAGCTTATACAGTAGTTTTAAAAGCTATGGCAACAACCAAAAATACCTTAGATTTAAACAAAAATGATTTCAGATTTGAACAAAATCCAAGTTTCATGAGATTCAGGATTCAATTAATTTAAATATTTTTGGTTAATAAATGAACTGTCAAACCAAATACAAAATTTCACTAGCCCATTATACAAAATTACATCAAACATCAAGCGGTGTAGTTCAAACCACAAACAAAATGAACTGACGCAACAAGTGAGATGAATGGATGCTGTTCCAGAGTATATTATAATCCAATCAGGATTCATATGAGGCACCAACAGAAGGACTAAAGTGAAACAAAATTTGAGCAATCCAGAAGCAAGATTCCACAAGCACAAAAAAGGAAGTCACACAAGATGTGTAGTATGAGAGGCCTAAAATAGAAATATAACAGTTTAACAGCCAATCAACAGCTATCCAATTTAGGAACAGAGGCATTTTATTCATTTTCATGGCTCCTGATTTGTATGAAATGATTTTGGGAACCTTCCAAATATGGACTTGAGATTACAATAAAAATAAATCATAAAATTTTAAACTTCTACTTTTAGTGATTTTATCCTAGGTTTTTTACAATAGTTTTTACTAGCAACATTTTTGATAGCACCAGCAACCAAGCCAGCAGCAGTGTGACTGTACTACAGTCACTGCTGAGCGTTTAGCCAAATAAATGCTCCAAAATATAAAGATGTTCTGTTTTTGCTGTTTATTACATATAGATAGGTTTGTTTGGAATTCTTGAGGGAAAGGTTCCTAGAAACTGGATATATATGTTTAATAAAAGAACAGAATATGGATGTTTAGTTAGGTTAGGCTAACTAAAAGAATTGAGGCAAGATTGGCCAAATCAATCTTGGAGACTAGGCGTCTCAAAATGGGTTAGTTAATCAGGAAGATTAATTAATAGATACATGGTATAATTAATGAGGATTTAACTATATTAAAATGACCTTGACTTTGTCAAGAAGTTTGGTTAAGGTTAATCATGGGAAAACCCCCGGAATTTGGGTTAAAAGCACTGTGTTGGCAAATTTATTGGGTTAGAGGCGCCACCGCGCCGCCTAATGAATTCAAGATGCGCTGAGGCGCCGCTACCAAATTTTCTCAGGTGCCAGGGCGCCGCCTGGGAAAATTGCTGGGCGCTGTGGTGGCGCCTGGTTTGAGTTTTGAAGCAGTTTAATGGGTTTTAAAGGCAAAAAACCATTAAATGCAAAAATAACTAAAATAAAGGCAAGGATGCCTAGGAATTCAGGTTTGATCAGCTGGTTCCCAGTTGGAACACTGATAGCTGAGTTTAGGATATGCAATCCACAGGGTTTTGGCGCTGGGAGCTGAGGAAGCTCCATGCCAAATTGGTACATTGGGTTGAATGGAGTCAGGTGACTTCTGCCCATTGTAGGTCAATTCTCATAGGTTGAGAATTGTTGGTGATCTTTCAGGAAAAGATCTATGTTGGATGACTTGAATGTCATAGGCCACATGTTGCAAATCATTGGTTGATTCAAGAACCAGAGGGGTTTTTAGCCGTCTATGCCCCGAATGGTATATAAGCAAAAACAGTTAAACATTAATAAAAGATATTCATTGTCGGTTTTGACGCTTTCCCCTCACCTATTTTTCAATTGACATGCCTTCTTTGTTAAAATTTGAGAGAGCCAAGTTTGGTGTCATTTGTGTGGAAACTGCTTCAGCAAGAAAGGAGGTTCCTACAAGTACATTGGAAGAAGCTTGGACCAGCCTGGAGGTCACTAAGACTGTTCCTGCTGAATCTTTAGTAGAAGTAAAGGCTGCGTTCAAAGAGCTGTATTCTGATTACTTTGCAAAGGAAGGGACTCCCGTACAAGGGAACCAAATTTATTCTTGGGATTCTTGGAGCTTGTTGGTAGGATGGGATAAAATCTTGCAACAAGTAAAAGAGATGGAAAATTGCAAAATTGAGGCGTTGAGAGCACGAGAGGAAAAAAGCGTTGAAATCATGGCTCGTTGGCAGGATGACAATAAAGTGTTATCCAAGAAAATTGCCTCCCTGGAGGCAAAGCTCCTTGAAGCTTTGTCCCAGGAAGGTAACAGCAATAAGAGTCAAGGGCAGGATAATGGCAGGATGGACTGGTTAGGCCTGGATCCGTCACAAGCAGCCAAGCCAGCTTCAATGGAGGCAAGGCTCAGAACGTGGAGGTACCCATTTACATCCAAGCCTTTGAGGTGGGTAACAAGGAAGCTGACCTGTACCTGACCCCCAACCCCTATGGCTTTGACTTTTTCAACAGTCACCTAGTGTCTAGCTCTGCCCCACTCCCGTACACCCCCCCCACACAAGCTGCCCATCAACCAATCAATCAGGATAACAACCCTGATTTGGAACATCTTTCTGCCACCAGCCAACCTGCTCCCCCTCAGCCAATCAGGCTTCAGCTCCCACGGCCCAGCGCCCCAAGTAACAAATAATTACTGCCAAAATTCTCCAAGAAATTGTGGCACTGAACCTGCAGGGTCTGTCCTGGGATCAGATAGCTAACCAAATACAATTTACCTGAGCCACCATAATGCGGGAGTTCAACAACCTAATGAACAAGGGGAATCTGATCAGGACAGCCAAGAAGCCAAAAAAGGCCCCTGAGTCCCAAATCACCAAGGCGTACCCAATTATACTTGATCTATTGCAGAGGGACCCCAAGCTTCCCCTTAACCAGGTCTGGAAGCAACTTGCGCACCATGGCATTTGGGTGTCTGAGCGCATGGTGCAGCTCTGGATGCATGGAAATGTGGCGTCAATCTGGGTACTGACCTATGTTGACAGCAACCAATGGGATGGCTCTGAGTATTCCCCATATGATCAGACAATCAAATCCACCCTGGTCCAAAGCCTGATAAGTTTTTCTAATGATGTTATCTTCATCTCCTACTACAAGCTATCAATAGCTTTTGATAATTTTGGCAAGCAAGGAAGAGCTGCCACCCAAAAAGAAAGGAAGAAGGTCAAGAAGGGGACATTCATTGGTGTGTTTCTGGCTGTTTCAGCCAAGGCTTCTGTCTATTATTGGAAAAGCCCAGATTTCACCAATGGCTACAAGTACAGCCACATCCTTGGTGGATTACTCAACTCCTGAGATGGCTCTAATTCCAAGCAATGGGTCTTCTTGAGCCATCAGATAGAGGGAAGTTCCACCGTCCTCAAGGCCATCCAGGGACGTGGGCACCAGGCCTTGTCTACCCTGCTGGCCATGCAGACATCCATCTGGGTGATTTTGTGTTCTTCAACATTGAAGACACAGTACGTAAGCCCACCCTCAGGCTTTTAATGATCTTTATCTTGGAGTTCTTGACCACAAGTTTCTCTTTGGTTGTCAGATGATGGCAGACTTGTTTGCTCAAATTGTCTTCTGTGTGAATATGGGCAACCAATCACATAAGGAAAAGTGCCTCCCACCTCCCACCTTGTGCCACTGCCAACTATCAGCCAATCATGGCAATGACCAATGAGGAGTAAAATGTGTGGTACATGGCGGTCATCACAGTCAATCCTCCTGCCTTCACCCCTGCCACCACTACCCCCCACCTGCCAGCCCCACCCACCCAGTCACAGACCCCTCAGGCCAGCACCGGCTCTAAACCTTCCTTCCCACACTATTCCGCCTGCTAGGCATCTCTCTTCCCCACCCCCAATAAGCCCCCTGTTGCCAAACATTTTCAATTTATATTATCTTTATTTAGAATTTCAATTGTTCATGTTATCTTTATTTATAGTTGCTTTTATTCTTTATGTTCAGCTTATTTATATAAAATCATAAATTTACTATGCCATGTATCTAGATCCAGAACACAGTTATTTTTAGTGCCCAAACACTGCCCCTTGTGAAAATATTAACAATTTGGTGGTTGTTAAAATTTGAATTAGAAAATTCTAGGTTAATTATGTTTATATAAAGTTGTTACTGATCTTAATTCAAAACCTTAATGATAAACTTTAAGCCAATCAGGAGCCAAGTGATAAAGTGATTGTTGTGACATAAAGGGTCATTCAATAATTCTTTGATGCATGTGCACTAATTAATATTGTTGGCTGGTTGTTTTGCCGTTGTGTGCCATTGTTGCTATGGCAATTTGTTGATGGACTAGTGCCCAATCAGCTGCTGGGTTAATACTAGTCCATCAACAACTTGCCATAGTGACAATAGCGCACAATGGCAAAACAACCAGCCAATAATATTAATTAGCGCACATGCATCAAAGAATTATTGAATTACCCTTTATGTCACAACAATCACTTTATCACTTGGCTCCTGATTGGCTTAAAGTTTATCATTAAGGTTTTGAATTCAGATCAGTAACAATTTTATCTAACCACAATTAACCTATGATTTTCTAATTCAAATTTTGATGATCATCAAATTGTTGTTAATATTTTCACAAGGAGCAGTGTTTGGGTACTAAAAATAATATGGTAATTAAGGAAACAATGCCAACACAAAGAAAACAACACATATTGAGTTAAGTGTAAAACATATACACAATGGGTAAAAAATGGGATATTGGAGTAACGTGAAAACAAACAGGAATAGACAAAGAGGCAATATTATCAGAATAATACAGATTTCATTGGGTTGAAAGCTATAAAAACACATGCAAAGGTTAGTTTAAAATCAATGAGAGAATTGGAGAAGTTATTGAAAGATCTGGACCATGCAATTGCAAAAATCAAAGACATTGACCGCAAGGTCAAGGCAAAAGTCAAGACTGCTGTCCTTACTGGGGACAAAATTGACAAGGTGTCTGCCAAGCCACTTATGGCCAAGATGCCAGACACCCCCAAAATAACAATTAGGTGTCTTCTTAACGTTCAAAAAACTGTAGTTAAAGGCCTCAAGTTCAAGTCATTTGCCCTCTCTGTGCTGTCTGTCTGAGTTGAAGACCCTGAGATATATGAACATCTCAAGCCAGCCAGCCAGCCAAGCAAGCAAGAACCAAGGCCACCAAATTGCTGGTGCAATTGCTTGCGCCAAGAATGACTAAGCCTGCCAAAGCCACAGGAAAGGAGGAAACACATACAGATAACCTAATAATCAAAATTAGTAAAAATTTCTAAATTCTTACCTTTTTTTAGAAAAAACACACAGTGAAATCCGCTGGGTCCTGGTCCCATTTGTCCCTGCCACATTCTAAGCAAACTACGCCAATCATGTGGCAAGGCAGCTGTTTCTGTCTTCCCCTGTTTTGCGCAAGCTGGAAGACTGTGTTCATGGTACATTTCTAATGTCCCGGGAGGCATTAGCTGGGATGACACATGGCAAGGGGGCATCCAAGTGAGCAGTTGCACCCACAAGGATGCCCAACTGGTCTTCCTGGACCCAGTATTCCTCAGTGGAAATTACTGTGTAAACTCTATTGAGCTTGTTTGGAGCGTCCTGGCAATGCTCCCATTCAAAAACATACCGGAGATGGGCCAGGCCCATGCAGCTGCTTGCTTCTGCTTCCTGATGGAGCACACACTCTCTTACCTGCTCAAGAACTTTGGGCGCACAGTAGGAAAATGGGCTATTGCTGATGCAACAGCTGTAAAGAAGACAAAAATCCTCTTTGCTGACTTTGGGTTGTCCTGGAGACCTGAAAAGACAGGAGTCCCTCTTGCAATGGAGCTCACATTTGCTAAAACAAAACATGAGAAGAAGATTAGTACTGTCAGGAACCAATCTGTTTGGAAACATACCACCCAAAAGGTGTATGGCCTCGGATGGATTCAACCCTGTGACTAAAGAGCTGATGGGGACAGAGACCATTCCCATATGGAATAATTCTCCAAGCAGGCAATATTGACCCATAAGAGGATTGAATCTTCCCAAAAGGAAGTAGGCTCCAAGATAACTGAGAATGAAAGCCAAAGCCAAGGGATGGAATAAGGATGGAGCAGGCTGTCTGGCCCCCATGACCTGCGGTCTCTCTGTGATGGGGGGGGGGTTCTGTGACAATGGAGTGGCGGTGTACCATACACCTGATATCACTTGGCGTCATGACTTATAAAGGTAATGAGGAGGAGATGAACCAGAATTTGCTCTGGTTCCAAGGGATACACTTGAAGTAAAATACTGGACAAGGAGCAACCAAACCAACCATTTGTACTGAAATGGTCCCCATTGGGAAGACTTGGGTAGTATCATGGTGTTGGATTTCAAGACTGGGAAAACAAGCAAGAATGAATCAACTGGTGTAAAGGAAATTGACTTTATTAACTGAACAACTATCAGCTTTGAAAAATGGAGCTATATATAGGCTCTTCAAGACTATTAAATTGTAGTGTTAAAGGAGAATGGGGAACAATGTTGGGGAAATTGAGGGGAAAGACTTGGCAGAGAAAATCTTTTTAAAAAGTCATATTTTAAGTAATCTTTTTTAAAAACTATAAATTATCCCCTGCTTGCCCCCAACAGCTAGGTATTATTTACCCCAGCTGTTGGAGACACAAGCTGGGAGGAGACTCCTGGTGGTTAATACCACCAGAAGTAGATAACCTGGCGTTATCTACTTCAACACCAATTACAGAGCTTGGCGTTTTGACTGTCAAATTCAACTGTGAAGCAAAGACAGTTTCAAAACTGGAAGACCCAAGCGTAAACTCTGATTGGCTGCAGAGCTTGGTCTTGGTTTGGTTTAAAAGTAAGTTTGAATTTGAACTATTAACTTTAAATAGGGACTTAAGCTACAGGAAAGTTAACCCGGGTTCAATTCCCGCTGTGTTCCAGAGGCAGGGTCCTGGAGATGAAATCCCAATATACTCAGGTAATGTTTTCAGCATGCTACAAACTAATGATTTATTTCTAGGAGATAAAGAAAAACCCATTTCAGGAGGAGAGACAATACCCCATAGTTAGGATTGTGATTCCTTGTTGTTGTTGTCAGGAATAGATGAGTCAATGTTCCTGACAAGTACTGTGTTCAATAAGCTGTGTGAGTTTACTGAAGCCCTTGCTGGGAAAAGGCTTCACCTTGTGGTTTACCTTGGGTATCTTCTACTTTGGGATGAGTGCAAATGTTGAGGACCTGGACAGGGTCCTTCCCAGGATTGACAAGGCCAGGCTCTCCCTGGATGGGAAGAAGGCCCCCCTGGGTATGGCTTGATTGACCACGTAATCCAAGACGCCCTGGTCCTGGCAGGAATCTATGGGTTTGCATCCCCACCAGAGAAGCTGATCCTGAATTTTCACCTAACAATACTCCCTTTTATCAGCTGCTGTGAATATTTCAATCAGGGTGTATCTGCCATCTACGGTGTGGCAGTGGAGGTTGTGTGCCACCTCCATTGCCAGGTGGATACAAACCAAAGAACCCATTACAGGCGCCCTTAAAACTCTCTTTTTCAATAAATGTATTTACATTTTAGATTATTTTTATTTATAATAATTTTTATAATTTTTATTTTAGCAAACAAGTTTTGCAAAATAAATCCTGGAGAAGGTTTTCATAAAAGGATAATAATATACGTTAATAAAATACAATTCTAATTTGTACATTATACATTTATTATTTTTTAAATTCATTTTTATATTTATTTAATAAGAGTGATATAATTATATTTGCGTAATCCAGTGTCAAGTTTTTGGGATAACCTCAGATGCCATAATAAAAAATTAATATAAAATAAATAAATTACTAAACTTCATTGATGGTCCCGCTGAATGTGATTGGGGGCTTATAAGCCTCTAAATATAAAATGATAATTAATAAATCTTAAATAGTAAATTAGAGAATATAAAAAAGTTGGACAAGCTAAGCCTTTAATTGATTGGCTGTTTGACAAGGCACGTGGGGATGAACAAATCAGTGTGGCCATAAAATTTGGCCACAGTCTCAGCTGGGAGGGTGTGGATCCCAGCCTGCAGCAAATTAAATAGGTCCTTGGTCCCAGTTGGGGTCCCTTGCTTGATGACTAGCTTGAGCCACCCAAAAACTTTCTTGATGGGATTCAGGGTGGGTGAATAGGAGGGGAGGGAGAGAAGTCGCAAATTTGCTGGGGCCAAATTGCTGGGGCCCACTGCAATACTGGTGTCAATTGATGGAAATTCCTCAAAAATATCTGCCACCTTATGGAGACAAACATTATCCAGCACAATTACATTGATGAAGCCCGGGCTTGTGCACCTCAGGTGCTCCTGGACTAATTGGAGGAATGATATAAAGGTATGGCTGTTGTGGGAGCCTAGTATCATTTGATAGAGCTTGACCCCCTTTGGACTGAGGAGAGCCACCATTGAATAGGCTGTGGCGCGGACGGCTGCACGCCAAACTATCCCGTCATTGGAGCCTTTTGGGACATACCCATATACATTGCACATAGACAAGGCAAATGTCAATTCATTAATATAGTAAAATTTGACCGTCCCCTTGGCTTTGAGGGCAGTGTACGCCTCTGTGTATTTTTTCCCGGTCTTAACATTGGCTGGGCTGTTCCAATTGTAGGGGGATACCCTGAGTTTTTTCCATGAAAACTGCATACCATTTACCAAATGATAATAAAAGGAAATTGAGGCCTGAACCCCAGAAGTAGATTTAACCATGGCCTGTATATTTTCCAGTTTAAGATGACAGTTCTGGGTTATCCACTGGCAGATTGCCCATTTGTGCTCCTTGGTGAGCATGGTAGAAACACACAAGGATTTATCTGCGGCAAGGGCTTGGCCATTATTGATGTAGGTGTTGAATGTCTTGGAGGCATACTTGGGATCCACCCCAACAAGAGCTAGAGCTGCCTTGTAATCACCAGATTTCCACATTAGCTTGAGCAGGATGATGTGTTTGATATCAGGGATGCGCTTCTGAGCAGGCTTTGTGGGAGTAGGTGAATTGAGATTCTGATTAGAGACTGGCTTGCAAGGCATAGGCACCTTGGTATAGAAGGCTACATCCTTCTTTAACACCAGCTGTCCCTCATCAGTTCTGTAGAACCCAGGCTCCTCGTCCTCTTCCTGGTTGCCATCACTGACGTAAGGCTTGTAGCTAGTGTCAAGCATAGGCTTAACTTTCTCCAGCATGGCTGACATGACCAAATCTTGGCAGTACACAGTGTTGACCACATACAAAGTAAGTTCTACCTCATGGTTTCTAACTGTTTTTGTTGTGGTCACCTTGGTGAGCTTCCAGGTCAGCCTGGGGACCCAAGGGTTGATGCTCCACACCCTAGCAGCTTGTGCTTCTTGAACTGGCTGTGTCAGTGCAGCGTCACTATTGAACTCTCCTCTCTCATCTCCTTCTTGAATAGGCACTTGGGTTGCAATAACTCTGTTCTTTGAACTGTGGGGGCAACCACAACTGCAGCACACAAGGGTCCATTGGTACTCTGTTGTTGTGTTCCTTCCATTTTGAGAATTTAATAAAATATTAAATAAATTTCAATTAAGTTACCCCCTAATTTTACTTTTTGCTTTTATCTGAATATGGATATTTAATTAATATTTCTCCCATATCCCAATTATAGATTTTTTATTTATTAATTAGTTGTTTTTGTTTTACAACACCCATTTTAGAATACCAAAAAGATTTCCACTCATTTTCCCAGATTTTACTCCAAATTAAGCACCCTACACAATATTTTTAAAATTTATGTTTCAGATCTTGTGTCCTATTTTAGATACCTTGGTATCATTATTGATTAAAATCCATTGCACACAACATTTGAGTGATTTTGTTTACATAGTGAGTTGCTATTGTGTTTCAGTTTTGGGTTGAGATTTGACTCACCGCACTTGGGTGTATTTTGTCACCAATTCACATAGTAAACATATGGGACATTATTTACCTTGTTATGCCTAGGCGCCAGATTGGTTATTTTATAATTTAATCACATTATTCATATTCAAATTATTCAGAAAGAGTAAAATACAATCAATCCCAAATATTTAATTGATCTTGGGCTTGGGAGATTTTTTAAAAAATAATTCATTGATTTTATAATTGAAAATTGCAACTTATAGTACTATTGAAAATATCTTAAGTGCTGCTACAAACCAAAAATATTTATGATGAGTTGCATGGGAGAGTAATAGCAGCCCCAAAGCTATAAATGCTATTACCCTATCTTTGGCTCATCATAAATATTCTTAGTTTGTTTCAGAAAAAAAGGTTGTTGTTTTTGAAAGACTGATAACTCTATTTAAAATACACCCTCTAGTAAGCTGCCCTACTTCATGAACTTGTCCCAATACACTACTAGCATCTTCTGATATTTTTGTTTCTCTGGTATCATCACGTGATTTCAAATGATAATTTATCTCAGAATATTCTGAGAAGCTTTCAAATGTTAAAGGTGAAGTATATAACTTCCCATCATTCATCAAATATGAAAGATTAATGCACAGATTTTTAACTTCAAGCTCTCTTTTTATAGGCCTAAATTTCCTTTCATAAATATAAAAATGCTTTTTGGGAAACAATTGAACCAGTTAAAGCTGAATTGTATAATTCTTTTCTTCTTTCTTCTTTCTCACAAATATTTTTTAGATCATTAATGTTGTTAATATAAAGTACATTTTCTTTTTCCTTTAAAATTTTTGATATTACACCAAAGTGACCATCAACAATGCTTTTTCCATGGCATTCAACAAAACGGTTATATTTTATAGAACCCTTAATATATTTAGGTGCCTCTTTAAATAAGTAATATAAAAATTCATATGATCTAAAATGATTTCCATTATCTGTCCATACTCTTATATTTTTTATTTTTTAAATCTATCTAATTTAAGAAGACTTATTAGATATTCACCTGAAAATAAAGAATCATGTGATAATATTTGAGACAAAAAATCATGATATTCATATTTAATTTTATTGTTTTCTTTAAAAACTAATGCAAACCCTAATAATGAGATTGGTTTTTTTGAATAAAAACAATTATTGGTCTCAATTGGACCACCTCCAACCTTTAAGTTTTCTTTATAATCTATAACTACAACACAAGACTCATCATCTAGTTCATTAATATCTTTTTTATATTCACAATTTTGATGAACATAAAAGTCTTGGTGCTGATTAATAGTCTTTAAGTCATTGTCTATAGATTCTGGTAATGGTAAGTTTTTACTTTCACATTCTTCCTTCTTTTTTTCTAGTGAATTTTTTAAATTACAAATATTGCACATATCGGTTTGTTTTCTACTTTTTATTATATTTTTAGGGATTAATTTATAGTAAGTGGAAATTGAAACTGAAATTTCATTTTTTATTTTCATACATAATTTCTTTTTTGTTTTAAGTAGAGAGTATTTAATTTCAGTTGAGTAATTACTCATCTCTTTTTCTATATCTTTATAAATTTTTTCAGGCACTTTTTTTGTAAACTGGCTTGTTTCAAAATAATTTTCCAGCAATTTTTTAATTATTTTTTTAGTTATTTCTTTTTTTAATGAATAGTTATTATTTTTTTGGCTTTTCTTGTTTAAGCTTACATTTTTATTTTTATTTATTTTTCTTGAGTATTCAAACTCACTTTTGGTTATATTAAACCCCGTATCATTAAGCTCTTTTAAAGAGTAACTGGAAGTAACCAGAGATCACAAGGCTGGGAGATGTTTTTGGGGAGAAGATTTCATGAGATCCTTTAAGTTTTCAATGAACTCATTGCCTTTTTGATTTTGAATAGTTGGCAGGAACTGAGCTTTCCCAAATTCAGTTTGAGTAAGGAGGTGCTTGATGAAATTATCAAGATCATCACCAGCAATAAAGAGGAATGCCTTTTTTAACATTGCAATTCTCTCTCTTTTTGTTAAAGCTCCCAAGGGAAAAAAGGGTAGCATGGAAGAAGTAAATTTAACTGAGGACATGGTAGTATTTTGAATCTGTAATTAGGTCAGATCTCTGATGTGTGCCTTAATGATGGAGTAGTTATGATCAGAATGTGGTCTTTGAATGGGGTCTTTTGGATTAGAAGCTTTGTGGTACTTTAGCTCTTATATACCAAGCTAAATGACACCATTCTGAAAGAAATGGTGTGATAGTTTTTATTATAGTTTGAACTTGAATTTATGTTTGCAGAAATTAATTAAATACCCAGTTTTCATGCACAAGTGATATATGTGAAGCAGCTAAGCATTATTATTACATCATATCCTCTTTGTAATCAATGCAAATCAATTAAAATGATGTATTCAGTTAATTGTAACTCTTCTGCATATTTTTAAAATGATAAAATATTAAAGAATTCCATTTAAAGAATGCTTAATTTGAGGTTCGAAGCTCACTTGAACCTTAAAATCAATATAAACAGTGATAAAAACATCCTAACTTCAAACTATCATAAAATCCTAGAGAATTGAGCTTTTTAAATAAACTAAAATGCAAAAATAAAGCTCTCAATCTTATCTTTAATTTCATTAAATAAAAAACATCTGTTGTGTATTGAAAAAAGAGTATTTATTAGCTTTGAAGTGATCTACTTTATATCATTAGATATAATCATATAATAAAATCTGGATTATGCTCTTTTAAATTACTTTTGCTTTAATATTGAGCATAGTATACATATTAAAATTTTTACACCAATAGAAAGATAAGATTCTTAGCTTCATTTTGATAGTTTACAGTGTGAAAAAATATTAATTTTTCATTGAGTTATTAATGTTTTAAATATAAATTGTGTAATTAGTTACTTTTTCAAAATCGAACTGTGTTATGCTGCGACTTGAGCAGCATGTGCATTAGAAAATGGCCTAATCCTTAAAATAATGACCCATATGTACACCAAAAGTCAACTTGCACCATTTTATTTGTGAATCAATGTATTTTGGATTGTATTTTGAATAGTTTTGCTTTGCGCGTGAGCACTTCTTTGCTGTGTTGATCCATTTTGCCCATTAACACCAAAAATACCTGTTAACATAGTGTATATTTTAACCTGATAGTTAGAATTTTGTTTAAATCTGAAATCATTTTGTTTAAATCTGAGGTATTTTTGGTTGTTGCCATAGCTTTTAAAACTACTGTAGTAGTTTTCAAAGCTGTGGGAATAAGTGAAAAGATTTAGATCAAAACTAAGCTATAACTAGACAAAAACTATTTTCAATTGCCATAGGTCTAACTCTTTTCAATTTTGCTTTTGACCAAGCTAACTGTTTTGTAAGACAGCTTTTTTGCTTATCCCTGCAGCTTGAAAAACTACTCTACCAGAAATCTGATAAGCTGCTTTATTTTATTTGTGATTCTTTATAGCATTTTATTTTCAAATATTTTAAATTTGATGATAAATTTATTTGCTGAATAGCTGTTAAAAAAGAAATCTTTAATATTTTATGGGGTGATAGCTCAATATTTTAAAATATTCAGCTGAAATTGAATGTTTTTACTGTATATAATTAGCATTAGATGATTTCTCAAGCTTTTCAGAAAGCTGCAGGCTGAGGTATTAAATCATTTACCAGGGAGAATCCTAAATATCCTAAAATTAGGAAAGTACAGGAAGAGCATGTGACTTTGGTGTAGAAAACTGCCTACAAAGATGCAGATTAAAGAATTCCAACTGGTCCTGCAGCCCAGAAGGCAGTGGAATATTTTTCTATAGATCTAGTAATGATCTGGGATTACATCTACCCTTATATATAGATATTTGTGCTATATGAAGACAGCATCACCTTTTGCTCTAGCGTCTAATTTAATAGATGAAAGAAAATAATGTAAAAGTACTATAAGTATTGCTTAAGCCTAAAGAAAGAGCATGATAATTGGCATCAGCATTTTATTCATAATAGACTGAAATTTTTGGTCAGACTATCTAACTAAGTTAATTCCAAAGCCTTCATACTTCACTAAGAAAGATACTGAAATAGCATTGAGTCAGTGCAGCAGGTGGCCTGGTCTGAGGTAGTTCTTACAAGAAAGCTATGATACAGCTCAGAATACTAAGGTCAGTCAGCCCAAGACATCAGTCAGCATATAGAGTGATGGATTCTAACAACTGGTTCCCTCAAAGAGTGAATATATGCAATTTTCTGGGCCACAAATCAGGACTATCAGACTAGCAGATATCTGCTATGAGTGATAAGTGATTGACAACTACACTATTTCAATCTAATATGAGCTTCCCTAAGACAATAGACTAATAGGTTCTTCAGCTTATAGTGGTTGGCCTGGTGGTTCAATCCTTAGTGGATTTGTATAGATACTATTCAGGTGGTGGTCCATCTTATAGCCCTTTTTATTTTAGGATATACTTAACAGTTAGAATAGTTATAATTAAAATTTGCATGTGTGAAAGGCCCTTATGAGATGTACTATTAATATTACAGTAAATAATGGCTCTACTTTCCCTTGAGAATAGTAGTTTAATTCAGACCAGGACAATTTTTATTTGTTCATTTATTAATTTCTGGAGCCCAGGATCCCATGCTTTTGTGTTGAACTCAACTCTGAACTTCTCAGGCTGCACACCTGCATTTATTGGTCTAATCATTTGGTTAGCCAATACAGTAGCTTTCAAAGCTGTGGCGCTAAGCAAAATCAACTCAGATTCAAAAAAAATAAAAAACAATGAATTTATATTGATTAGCAATAGATTTGGGTCCACTCCTAATTTTGTTTAAATCTGAGTTGATTTTGCTTACCACCACAGATTTGAAAACTGCTGCATCTCAAAATCCTGACAAATTTCAGGATACCAAGAGTACTGTGGGGCTCCAGTAGGTGAGGGAGGAGTCAAAGCAGGTACTGGCATGGCCCACCAGATGATGGGACCTAACTTTACCAGGTAGGAAAGGGACTTCCCAACCACAGCCCAAGGCCTGGCTGCTGGCAAGGCAGAGTCAATCAATCCTGTGAGCACCAGGTAAAGCACCCCCAGGAATTGACTGTTCTGGCCAGTGGCGTCAGAGGTGGGTGGGGTTGAGATGGTTGGTTTGGGTGTCAGGGGTGGCTCCATGGGGACCAGGTAGGCAGCAGGATTGTTGTACTTCCTGTTGAAGATCAAATGGTAGATGGTGATTGCTTTGCCGTCACAGACAATTTGATAAGGTTCCTTGGGTGTGTTTGAGCAGGTGCACCACTGCAAGTCTTCCAATGTCCAGAGTTTGTGGTCAGGATTTGGGGGGTACTCAGTGAAATGCACATGGCCAAATGGAGCGTTGGGCGGACAGTAGTAGTCAAAGGCTTTGGGTTTTTCAACTGAAGTCTGGCTATCTATCCCAGTGGATGGGTACTGACGCTTGGGTGTATGAAGATGGAAAAGTATCAAAAATAGGTATGGAAGCAGATTGGTGAACCAAAGGTTCATAACAACTTTTATTTGGTAAGGATGACAATACAGAAAATTTTCAGGTGCTTCTGGTTTATATACTTACTCACATGCAAGTGCCTCTGGGCATTCTTCTGGTGCTATCTGTGTGACAAGGCTTGACATCTCAGGTTTGCTGTTTGATTGTCTGCTTCATGGTCATTTTTGGGGTTTTCAGGAACAGTTGTTTGGCTTTTTGATAGTCATCTTGGCTTGGCTGGCCATTAGTTCTAGCAGGTTTGGCTTCTGGGGTTATGAGGATTTTCCCAATTTGATCACCTTTTTTGGGCTGGCTTGACAGGCTTTCCTGAGGCCAAGAAACTTGATTAAAAAATGGGTCCCCAATTGGGGACCCCAAATTACTTAATGGAGGGTGGGCTTGAACTGGGTTTACTGGGTAGCTAAAAATAGCCTGCCCAGGCCCAGCCAAACCCACCAAGGCTTGGGCGTAGCTTTTGGGGCCAATAATGGGCCTGCAGCTACTGCCAGGGCGGGAATGGTTCCCACACCTGGATTTGCTTTAAAAGGCCAAAACCCAGGTGCAGACAAATTTCCCCCGCCCACTAGCCCCTCCTGGTGGCTAGGAGCGGGTTCAATTCCCGCCTGGGGTATTGAAATTGTTACTTTCATAACAACAAAGCTGTTATCAGGGCCCAGATTGCTCTGGACAGTCAGCTGGTCTCCATAGAGTTGAGAAACCCAAAGCGTGGGAACCTGTATAAAGCATCTTCCAAGGTGAGAAAACCCCCCTTTTGACTAGCAAATGGCCTGGGATTTGAGAGGCACACAAGCCTCAAATCCCTGGCTTCAATCACATTATTGAAGTTGGGCCTCTCACCTATCAGGAAACTATACATCAGGAGTGCAATTGTTTTATTGTGCAATTGTGTGCTCAATTAGTTGCAGGAACTATAAATAACTGTGGAAACTTGGCATGCTGCAGTTAACAAAGGTTCATGTTATAGCAGCCAATGAGCTATCAGCCCCTTGCCCAAGTACACAGATTCCGGTAAAAATCACAAATTCAACACCAAATGATGCCATCAGTTCCCTGGTGGCACAAAAGGCCACAGAGAATCAAGTAAGTATAAGTAGTGAGGGGGAGAAGCCCTCCTCACTTTTGACATCTTAAATAAAGCAAGTTTATGCCCAGAAATCATTATCTTATTGCAGGAATTGTTTATTTTTGCTCCAATTTAATTATTCTCTTTACATTTATTTGTGAAGCCACTACACAATGCAATCTTGCCTACTCATATCCACCTGGCTATACTCCTGCAACCTCTGTCAGTTCTCCCTGTGCCCTTGACGTGGAGTATTACCACTCTCATTATCTGGATCTTCCACCTAAAATGAAGGAGATTCCTGCTATTCCTCCCTGCCCAATGCGCCTCCCGCCCAGGACTTCAGTAAGTTGGGGTTTATCTACATCACAGTATTGGGGCTGGCTGACCAGGTTGTGCCCCATACTGGGAGTTGGCGCCCCTTTGCTACTGCTGTCAACTATCTGGTCTGTATTGCGCCTATTGTGTACATGGCCTTCCAGGCCCGGCCCGCCTCCCCTGTGGGAGTCCAGTTGGATTCTGGTATGGGCTGTGACAGTATGTCAACCATATCAAACCTAGTAACCCTGGGTCCCTATTTTTCTTTAATTATAGGGGAATCTTGTATGCTTTTATTTTTGACCTCAGCTTACTACCTAAGACAGTATATGACTAAGAAACAAGAAAAGAATGAAAGCCAAGAAGAAATTGTTGCCAAGCCATCTCAGGTTCAGACTGTGACCATCTCCACCTTGAACCAGAATACTGCCCCCCACAACCTTTCCTGACCTGCCCAAAATGGACTTGGCTGGCTTCAGAAAAGGAATGATCATGATAAACACCTTGTTCTGTGCCCACCCTGAGAGCTTCAGAGACAACGCTTAAAAGGTTATTATGGTGGCCGCCCAACTGAAGGATTATGCCAGAGAAACCTTCCTGACCAGCCTTGAGGAAGACCCCAACCTAATACTCTCCTATAATCAATTCCTGGAGAGGATTAACTCTGCAACTATCCCCGCTGGGGCCAAGATCCAAGCCTACATGGGACTCATCTGCCTGACCCAAGGAAGAGACAATCTGGAGACCTACATAAAATGATTCCTATTCCTGGCTGAAGCAGCCAAGATTCCTGACGACATATCAGGCCTGCATTTAAGAAACAGTCTGAACCCACACCACGCCAGCCTTATGAGACACCACTGATGTGATCTCCCCAAAGACGAGCTCCTGGATATTGTCCAAGGCATGGACTTCAGCCAACCACAAGGATATCACGCTGACCAACCCCGGAATAACCAGACCCCTAATGCAAGTAGGCCCCGTTTGAACATGACCCCTGAGGAGTACCAACACCACGTCAGAAGTGGACTATGTTTTTATTGCCACCAGAGTGGCCATTTATCCAAAGACTGCACTAGCTGCTCCAATGGAACCCAAGGAGTAACTATCTCAGCAATAAATAACACCTCACAATCTTATCTTATCATTGACACTACTTTATGTTATAATGACCATGAGGTGAACACTGTAGTTCTCCTAGACAGTGGGGCAACCCTCAACTACATGGAACATAGCCTAGCTGAGAAACTTGGTGTACCAATCCAGGGAAATTCCCAACTGGTAGCCTTGGGTAACAAGACAACCAACCTGTCCCACAAATGTGAAGAGTTTATCTCCCTGAAGTTAAACAAGAGATTACTGTCCACCAGATTCCACATCATGGAGAAGCTTCCCAAACCTGTAGTGATAGGTTTTGAATGGTGGGTTGACCACCAGCTGAACTTGGACTATAAGAACCATCAGGTAACTGTCACTCATGAGAGCCAAACTTTATAGGTCCCCTTCCTGAACCCTCAGCAGACGCCTGAGCTAAACAACATCACCATGGAATCCTGTAAAGCCAAGATCCCAAAATGTTTGAAGCCTTGGGAGTTCATATTCTCCAAAGAAGAAGCCACCGCCTTTCCAAAACATAGCCAGTTTGACCATGCCATTGACCTCCTCCCCGGAGCCCAACCTAAGCATGGACCGGTCTACAGTTGTAACATGAAGGAACAAGCTGCCTTAAGAGAGTACTTGGACAAAATGTTGAAGAAGGGATACATACATGTCTCTAAATCCCCTTGTTCATCCCCCTTACTGTTTTTTAAAAAGAAGGGTGGCAATCTACGTCCTTGTTTAATTACCAGGACCTGAACAGCACCACTGTAAAGAACTGATACCCTGCACCTAATGCCAAAGACCTCTCTAACCAGATTTCAGGAGCCAACGTTTTCTCAAAGGTTGATTTGAGGAATGCCTTTAACTAGATCAGGATCAGCCTGGTGACAAATGGAAGACCGCTTTCAAGACTAGACAAGGCTTCTACAAATACTTGATTATGCCAATTGGGTTGTGCAACGCTCCCAGCACCTTTCAAAACATGGTGGACGTGATCTTGGGAGGACTCAAGGATCAGTGTTGCGTAGCCTACTTAGATGACATCCTCATTTACAGTCACACCCCCAAAGAATATGTTGAACACCTTCAAGATGTCTTACAATGCTTCAATGAACACAGAATCTTTGTTAAACTCCAGAAATGTGAGTTATTCCAAGAGGAAGTAGAGTTCTTGGGCTACAATGTATTGAAAGGAGGTTTTGCAATGTCACCCAAAAAATAGAGGCCAGGAAGTCATGGCTGGAACCTAAGAACTGCAAGGAGGTCAGAAGCTTCCTGGGCCTAGCAAAATTCTGCTGGGAATTTGTCCAAAAAATTTCTTCAATATACTTGCCCTTGACCCGCCTTACCTCTGAAAAACACCCTCTTGTATGGGATGACACTGCCAAATCTGCCTTTGTGTCGCTAAAGAACGCCTTTGCTTCTGCCCCTGTCTTGGCAATGCCAGTTTATAATAAGCCTTTCATTGTGGAAACAGACGCCTATGACTTTGCATTGGGGGGTGTTGCTTCAGGAGGGGCATGATAGTAAGCTGCACCCTGTAGCTTACTACTCAAGGAAGTTCACTCTGCCTGAGTTGAACTACCCCATCTACAATAAAGAGATGCTTGCTATCATTCAGTCCTTGAAGCATTGGAGAAGATACTTGTGTGACGCCAGCCACCCAGTGATAATCATGACCAATCACAAGAACCTGACATACTTCTTCAAACCGTGACAACTGAATCAGCGCCAAGCTAGATGAGCCCTATTCCTAGCAGATTATAACTTATCAATCAGCTATAAACCTGGAAAGTTCACCATTGTGCCTGATGTCCTAAGCCAAAGAGCAGACCTTTTCCCTAGCGCCAAAGAGATAAAGGAATTCAACACTAAATCTTTGCTATCACCAAACATGATTGAGCCAATGCTCCTATTCCTGGGACTAGCCAGTAGAAGAGAGGAAATCCAACTAGCTCAGACCATAGACCAGCACTTCATCTCCATCATGGAGGACTTAAAGAAAGATATCAACAGTCTATATTACCAAACAGGGTACTCCTTACATGGAAACACCCTGCAGCTACACAGACGCACCTACGTACCAGAAGGTCTACTGCGCTTAGAGATACTGAAGGAATACCAAGACCCCTCATGTCAGGACAACCCAGGCGTACAAAGACTCTCAAAGGAATCCAGAGAACCTACCTGTGGCCCAGGATGAAGTCAGAAATTGAAGGATACCTCAGTGGATGCGAGACATGTGGATGTACCAGGCCTAAGCGAGGAAAGCCAGAAGGATTACTACAACCTCTTCAGATTGCAGAAGGCCCTTGGAAGTCAGTTTCCATGGACTACATTGTGGAGCTACCCAATTCAAAAGGATTCAAAGCCATCCTTGTAATTGTCAATTGTTTCACCAAGATGGCTCACTTCATTCCAACAACAACCAAAGTAACAGCAAAGAAAACTGCCACGCTATTCTGGAACCAAGTATTCATGAACCACAGACTCCCACAAGAAGTGGTCTCAGACAGAGGCCCACAACTCACTTCCAAGTTTTGGGCCCAAATACTAAAGGGCTTGGGAATAAAATATCATTGTCTACTGCATATCACCCCCAGAGCAACAAACAGGCCAAGAGTGTCAGGGCCCAAGGGCTCCCAACTCTGATCCATTTAAACTATAGTCTAAGAGAAGTCCTTTATTTATTATTCAGACCAAGAATGATCACAATGGGGAAAAGGGGAACTAGGTTCTTTTTATACCATTTACATTGGTATTTGAGATTCTTCCATATTCTTCCTGAAGGTCCTTGTCTCTCTATCTGGAGGGTCATGCTAAAAGTTTGAAACATCAGCTGACTAATTCTAGTCATATTCTTTTGGCCAGATTTGAACTTTGCTGTTTGCCTCAGTTGGTCATCTAAATATTCTTTGGATGGATTCTCCTATATGGGGCTTTCATTTGAGCGTAAGAACGTCCAAAACTGATCACTGGAAGCTGAGATATGGTTGGATTTGACCGCTTACTAATTGATGCTTGTCTTGATTTGAAATCCAATCTCGCGACCATTTTGGGACATGCTGACAGAGTTTTTGAACTCGGCTCTTTAAATCACCATAACTTTTGATCTAGGATACCTAGGGAGATCATCAAGGTAGTCTTCTGATGGCAAGAAGTAGCTTTATCAATCCAAGATTTTAAAACGTGACTTTCCAAAGCTACTATGTCATGGCAGGTCATGACACTATCCCCTTCCAATGGTGGCCTTTGTGCTAATAAGGCCAACACAAACCCATACATTCCATAGTCTTTATTCATACTTAATGCTGATTGGATACCAGGGAAAAGTAGAATTTTTTATTTAACTTAGAATTTCCTCTATATTTCTAGTCTATCTTATTGTTGTTCTCCTGAATAATATATGTGACTACAGGCTTAAGGTTTTTTGGGCAGGTCTCAGTCTCAGTTGCAGTATCTTCTTGGGTTCCTGGGGTTAAAGTTTCAATGAAGTCAGTAGTCTTATTCTTCTGCCAATCTTCTAGTTTTCTCTTTAAGTATGGGAATCTGGCAATGTAAATTTCAGTTGTGATTGCTTCTCTTGTCCATAGCTTTCTTGTGAATAGAACATCAGTTAACTTCTGGGAGATCTTAGAAATTTAGGTCTTCCAGTCTGAATTGATCATGGCATTCAGGCTTAGGTTGTTGATTGGAGTTTCATCAATCACCATATTAGTGTAAGGAAAATCAAAGGGAATCTTAGGTGAGCTGGATATTGGCTCTTGTTTGATTCTGGTGGGTTTTTTATCTATCAGTCTGTAGGTATCAAGAGGCTCAGTCTTTTCACAATGAACATACATTGTTTCTTGCTGTAGAACGTCATCAGGTATCTGCATTCTAGAAGCATCTAGGTCTTTAAAAAGGTAGTCATCATTAAAATCATTGAGTCTCTTTGCTCTTAGTTGATTTCTTGTATTTGAATTTGTGGTAAGAGGTTGGGTGCATCAGGCAGCCAAACTTCATCCCCTCCCAAGAAGAACCTCCTCCTTCAATTATCTGGTTGACAAGACAGAATATTTGAAAAAAAATCTTGGGCAATTTCTCAGTAAATTTTCTCTTCTAGGTGGTATTCTTCTGGGTGGTTTCAACTTGGCAATGAATTCTTTAAATTCAATTGTACTTTTTGTACTAGCAGATTAGCTTTCCAGTACTTCTTGGCTGGTTTCAGTCTTTAACTTTGTTTTTCTTTTCCAAATTTCCCTAAACTTATCTTTGCAGTAAGCTGCAAATAAAAACAATAGCATACAAGTTGCCCCTATAATGATATTTTTATAGGGGCCCAGGTTACTTAGCTTCATGTTGCACAATTCTTCTCTTCTAATGCTCATTGGTAGCTCTCTCTTATTTTCTTTGGACTCATCATCTTTTTCAATCTTAATTAACTTATTGATCTCTTCATCTTTTTCAGTACTGACATGGTTGTTTGTCTGGTCAGGATCTTCAGTCTTTGACAACTTATTAGAATCATCCACTTTTTCATCATTAAAAAGGTTGCTTATCTGGTCTATTTCTACAGGCTTAGACATTTTGTTGTAGCTTGGGCTTCATATTAGGCAAGTGGTGTGTATAAGAAGTATTCAGAATTGTCTTTTGAACATTCCTCTTTTAAATCTTCTAAAGCATAATGGTGGGAACAGCTTTGATCCCACTCCTTTCCTTGGGCTAATATCTCCTTATGTGATATGATAAAGCAATTCAAAGCTTCTTTTGTCATCCAGTAGTGGCTTTTCTTTAAACCTGGTACTTGGTTTGGGTGTGGACAAGAATTTCCATCTTTTAAAGCAACTCTGGGGGTCACTCTTGACATAGTTGTTAGGTGGATGACATTTCTATGCAGCACATCTTGAGAGACATTGAGAGTTTTCTAGTGAGGCATATGAATATTCTTATAAGGCAGTGTATCAATTATTGTACCTAAGAAAGGAGTAAAGGTATCTACTAAATTGGATGTAGTATTGAGCTTCAGGGTTTCTGTGGTGGATATTTTCTCAGCTATTAGTTGACCCTGTAGATAGAACTCTAATCCTGACTGGCTGGAGGCAAGGGAATTTCCAAAATTATCATGCAGAGTATCAACATTAGAAGAAGCATCAGATTGAATAGAGGCCTTAGTATTGGGTAAGGTATCTGTTTGGTTTCCCAGAGGATCTTGATGGTTGTTACAACTTAACTCAGGATCCAAGTTGCAGTGGGAATTATCTTGTTTGACAGTCTTGAGTATATAGCTGGCAAACATGAGTGTTGAATAGAGGACATATATGTAGTATGCTCCCACAGCTATATTCCATTGGTGGTCCTCTAAGAAGGCTTTAAGGTAGGTGATCATAATGTCAGGGCCCAAGGGCTCCCAACTCTGATCCATTTAAACTATAGTCTAAGAGAAGTCATTTATTTATTATTCAGACCAAGAATGATCACAATGGGAAAAAGGGGAACTAGGTTCTTTTTATACCATTTACATTGGTCTTTGAGATTCTTCCATATTCTTCCTTAAGGTCCTTGTCTCTCTATCTGGAGGGTCATGCTAAAAGTTTGAAACATCAGCTGACTAATTCTTGTCATATTCTTTTGGCCAGATTTGAACTTTGCGGTTTGCCTCAGTTGGTCATCTAAATATTCTTTGGATGGATTCTCCTCATCTGGGGATTTCATTTGAGCGTAAGAACGTCCAAAACTGATCACTGGAAGCTGAGATATGGTTGGATTTGACCGCTTACTAATTGATGCTTGTCTTGATTTGAAATCCAATCTCGCGACCATTTTGGGACATGCTGACAGAGTTTTTGAACTCGGCTCTTTAAATTGCCATAACTTTTGATCTAGGATACCTAGGGAGATCATCAAGGTAGCCTTCTGACAGCAAGAAGTAGCTTTATTGATCTGTGCTTTTAAAACTTGACTTTCTAAAGCTACTATGTCATGGCGGGCTATGACAAAGAGAGTAAACCAGGTCCTCAAACAGTACTTATGATGCTACATTAACTTATAACAGAACAATTGGGTAACCCACCTACCAATGGCTCAGTTTTCATTCAACAACCAAGACCACAGCTCCACTGGTATGTCCCCCTTCAAAGCCAACTACAGATTCAACCCCACATGGGATGCCCCCACAGAGGAAGCCAATAACCCCAAAGGACAAGACTGGGTCAGCAACATCCATGCGTGCCAAGAAGAATGTGCCAAGAACCTGAGAAGAGCAGTACAAGTATACCAGGATTTTGCTGTCAAGAAACAAAGCCCTGGCCCCCAATTGAAGTAGGAGACCTTGTGTACCTCAGCGCAAAGAACATCAAGACCACTGCCCCTTGCGCTAGCTTGAGCCCCCGATAAACAGGTCCTTACAAAGTCTTACAACACATTGGTACTGTAGCCTAACAACTAGAACTGCCCCTGGATGGAAGATTCACGACGTATTCCACCGCTCCCTGTTATCAAAAAAGAAAGGACTTTCCCTCCTGCACCAGATAGTGAGAACAGCTCCCCCACCCATTAAAATAGGAAGCTTCACGGAACACAAGGTTGAGGCCATCCTGGGACACAAACTCTGATACCAAAAACCTCATTTTCTGGTCAAATGGAAAGGATACCCCCATGAAGAGAATACTTGGGAACCAGAACCCAACCTGGAGAACACTGCCACCATGCTGAAAGAATATAAGTCTTGTAATAAAGAGTCATGCTCTGCAAGCTTGACTATGGTAGGGAATGATGTCAGGGTTCAGATTGCCCTGGACAGTCAGCTGGCCTCCATAGAGTTGAGAAAACCCACAGTGTGAGAACCCGTACAAAGCATCTTCCAAGGCAAGAAAACCCCCCTTTAGACTAGAAAATGGCCCAGGATTTTCTAGGCACACAAGCCTTGGATCCCTGGCTTTGATCCTATTATTGAATTTGGGCCTCTCACCTATCAGGAAACTATACATCAGGAGTGTGATTGTTTGATTGCGCAATTGTGCGCTCAATTAGTTGCGGGAACTATAAATAACTGTGGCAACTTGGCATGCTGCAGTTCAACAAAGGTTCATGTTATAGCAGCCAATGAGCTATCAGCCCCTTGCCCAAGTACACAGATTCCGGTAAAATCACAAATTCAACACCAAATGATGCCATCAGTTCCCTGGTGGCACAAAAGGCCACAGAGAATCAAGTAAGTATAAGTAGTGAGGGGGAGAAGCCCTCCTCACTTTTGACATCTTAAATAAAGCGAGTTTATGCCCAGAAATCATTATCTTATTGCAGGAATTGTTTATTTTTGCTCCAATTTAATTATTCTCTTCACATCTATTTGTGAAGCCACTACACAATACAATCTTGCCTACCCATATCCACCTGGTTATACTCCTGATACCTCTGTCATTGCTCCCTGCGCCCTTGACGTGGAGTATTACCACCCTC
Organism: Entomophthora muscae; assembly: GCA_014839935.2. NCBI lineage: Eukaryota > Fungi > Entomophthoromycota > Entomophthoromycetes > Entomophthorales > Entomophthoraceae > Entomophthora > Entomophthora muscae. Next base: position 28,185 of record QTSX02005126.1, read on the forward strand.
ACCACCTGGATCTTCCACCTAAAATGAAGGAGATTCCTGCTGTTCCTCCCTGACCAATGCGCCTCCCGCCCAGGACTTCAGTAAGTTGGGGTTTATCTACATCACAGTATTGGGGCTGGCCAACCATGTAAGGTCTTTCCCATAATGGCGCAAGGTTATAAACTAGGGCGTGCAAAGCATTAGGATTCAAATTTAAAAGATATAGAAACGTAGGAACTGTCTGTAATATAATCTTACAGAACCCTGCTAAAAACCTATATTGTGTTATGAAAGGAGTGATTGAGTGTAAAAACCCTAAGTAAATAAGATAAAACAAAGTATTTAATAGTGAACAATTTGTAACTAAGGGAATGTCAATATTAGGATATTCTCCATCTGCAAATTGGTACATATAACTATTGAACGCTTCTTTAAGGGAAAACAATGGATACAACAAGCCTAAGGCTTGTTGTCTTACTAGTTCCATCTGTTTTAAAAGAAAGGAAAAACTAAACTTTGAAATGAAACTAATAAAAATGTATAAATTATTAAAAATTAAGATCTCAAGTTAAATTTGGAAAAGATTGAAGGGGAAGAAATCACTTAGAATTTTGGCTTAAAGCCTACTCTTCAAAAGCTCTTTATTTATAGAAGAGAAAGCCTTTTCTGTTTGAGTATGATAAACAGGAGGAATCAGCCAAGAGGAGGAGCAACTGGAGAAGTTTGGAGAACCAGGAACAGAAAAGGAGAAAACAAAAGACCAGTTCAAGTTTGATAGGCAGAATGAGGCTGGGGAGAGCGGCAACAACTTGAAAAAGGAGTTTCAAAAAGGTAAGCAAAAATTAGAATAAATTTAACTTAAAGTAAAGAAATATAAGCTATTGAATAGCTGGGAAGACAACAGGTGACAAAAACCACAACTCAAACACAAATCACAAAGAAACAAAGGTAAGTACTTTAAAATACTAAATTATTAACAATTTAACCTAAATTTTGGATATTAATAATTAACCCAAAACATAAGTAAAAACTGAGAAATAAATTAATTATCTCAAGAAGCCTGCCCTTTGGGGCAGGGCATGACATTACCACCTCCAGATCCAAGCTCAGGATGTGCTTGGATATAAGAGTTGATGGCCTCAGGACAGTTCTCAAGACTTGGCAATGGTTCCCAAGAACTCTCCTCAACGGAATATCCCTTCCAAAGAACCAAGTATTGGAGTTTACCATAGTGGTAGCAATGGTTGATAATACAATTGACCTCATATTCAGGGGTCCCTTGGACCATGTGAGGGGGTGGTGCTTTGTTGTTCTAATGAGAAGGAGGAGGAGAGGTCTGGAGTTTGAGGAGAGACACGTGGAAGACGTCATGAATGCAATACCCTAAAGGAAGCCGGATACAATATGCAACCTTCCCAACCCTTTCTGTTACGGGAAAAGGCCCTATGAACCGTGGACCAAGTTTCTGGGAAGGCCATTTGATAGGAAGATTCTTTGTATTTTTTTATACAAGATTGTTGACCTGAATGCCCTTTCCCTCCTGACAATGACAGTTGGCCTGGACCTTGTAAACCTCAATAGCCTGAGAGAGATTCTCCTTTAAGGAATTCTGGATGAGTTGTAGCTGTACAAGAAACTCTTTGGCTAATGGGGAACAAACCAAGGAGGTGACAGAAGGAACAAAGGCAGGAGTGTAGCCTAAATTTGCCATGAACGGGGTCATCTTGGTAGAAGAATGGGGAGTAGCATTGTAGGAATACTGGGCCAAAGGTAAATGAGAAGCCCAATTGTCTTGTTGTTTGTTAGAAAAACAGTGAAGGAAACATTCTAGTGTCTGATTGGTATGTTTGGCTTTCCCATCAGACTGGGGATGATAAGAGGTGCTAAGGGAAAGGTGAAAATCTAGCTGAGTCATAAACTCTTTCCAAAACAGGGAAAGGAATTGTGGTCCCCGGTCAGAGACAATGTCTCTTGGAGTACCGTGGTGGATGAAGACGTTCTTGACAAAGAGGGAAGCAGTCTGCTTTGCAGTGATGTTAGAATTGCAGAGAGCAAAAATAGCCTGCTTTGAGAATCTATCTACAATGACCAGTATGGCGTTGAAACCTTTGGACTGAGGAAGCTGGACAATATAATCCAAAGAGACAGACTGCCAAGGACCTTCAGGGACTGGAAGGGGACATAGAATACCCACAGGTTTCTGGGTGGAGTGTTTACTTCTCTGGAAAACTAGGCAACTTCTGACGTATGATTTGACAAAGGTGGACATCTTCAGCCACCAGAAGTGATTGCAGAGTTTAGAGAGCGTTTTCTTGTATCCAGAGTGGCCTGCAGCAAGGGAGTCATGGAATGTGATGGTTAGAAGCTGTTGAAAGTCCAGAGAAGGGACTACCAAAAGGTTGTTGAAGTATAACACACCATCCATCAGGGAGAATGAAGGGTTTGTGATTATCTTATTGTTTGTAAGAGCATCAATGATCTGAGACAAGGCCTTATTGAAAAGCTGAGATTTGTGGATTTGCTTCAGTATATTGGGGGTTGTAGTACTGATAACATTAAGTGTCAGAAAGCTCTTGGGTGGAAGAATCATCTTGGTGTTAAGGAGTTTGTAGTCTTCATCAACATCAGATAATGAAGGATGGCAACTAAGAGCGTCAGGTAGGGTATTAAGTACACCCTTTTTGTACACAAGTTTGAAGCAGAAATTTGACAGCTCCAGTACCCATCTAGCGTGTCTTCAGGAAATGCGGTGTGACTCGGTGAAGTAAAGCAAGTTCTTATGGTTGGTGTAAATGAGAAAAGGCTCCTCAAGTCCCTCAAGGTAGTGACGCCAATGCTTGAGTGTTTTGATGATGGCAAGAAGTTCCTTGTTGTGTACGGGGTAGTTTTGTTCAGCTGGAAGGTGTTTTTGAGAGAAGTATGCAACAGGGTGTTTCATCCCATCCCCCCAAGCAGAAGGAGAACACCGCCAACGGCATAGTTGCTGGCATCAGTCTCAACCAAGAAGGGTTTAGAAGGATCAGGCATCAGAAGGACAGGTGTGGAGACAAAGATGGCCTTTGTAGCATCAAACGCAAGCTGGGCCTCAGGTGTCCAGACAAAAGGAACAGAAGGAGCAGTGAGGGTAGTGAGTGGCAAAACTAGGGAAGAAAAATTTTCCACAAACTTACGGCAATAGTTTGCCAATCCAAGGAAGCCACAAAGTTGTGAGCGGGTCTTGGGAACAGGCCAGCTTTGAATAGCATCCACCTTGCTAGGGGAGACAGCAAAACCGTTTTGAGTGACAACGTAGCTGAGGAAGTCAACCTTGGTGCAAAAGAATGAGCACTTAGAAGATTTTGCAAACAGGTTGTAGTCTCAAAGTCTCTGGAGTACTTGGAGGACGTGGGTGACATGGTTGTCAATGGAAGAGGAGTATAAAAGGATATCATCAAGGTAGACAACAACAAACTTGTTAAGGAAGGGCAGAAGTGCCTCATTCATTAAGGCCTGGAAAGTTGACGGAGCGTTACATAATCCAAAAGGCATTACATTGTACTCATATAACCCAAACAGGGTACGGAAAGCGGTCTTCCATTTGTGGCCAGGAGAGATTCTGATCTGATTGAAGGCACTTCAGAGATCAATCTTGGTGTATATGGAACTACCAGAGAGGCAATCTGTCAGAGCCTCAGAAGAAGAAATGGGGCATCTATCCTTGATTGTGATCTTGTTGAGAGCTCTATAGTCTACGCAAGGTTGCTTGGAGCCATCAGATTTACTGACAAAGAAGATGGGGGAAGAACATGGGGAGGTCAATTGAGAGATGAAACCCTAGGAGAGTTCATTGTTGATGTAGTTCTTTAGTAGAGTGTTATCAGAGTCAGAGAGAGGAATAAGCCTTCCCCAGGGAGGAGTGGTGCCTGGCTTAAGGTTAATCTGAATATTGTAGGGCCTATGAGGAGGTAGGAGGTTACATTCCTCCTCACTAAAGCAATCCTTGAAGTCAGAGTAACAATAAGGTAATCCATCTTTGTCCTTGGAGGAAAGAGTATCTGGGATGGTACTAGAGATAGCAGTCAGGTTTGGTTTGGGAGGGGTTTAGCAAAGGGTACCAGGTACTAGGGATAACAATTTCACAACGTCATTGCATGTAAATGATATCTTGTTGTTTGGGTGATCAAAGTTAAGTAAAGACTCTCTTAGCCAAGGGAATCCAAGGATGAACAGAAAGGATAAGTTGGGGGAAGAGTTACATGTGACGCGGAATGGAGAGCCCTCCAAGTCAATGGTGACAGGTTGGAGGATAGGTGTGGCGCCAATGAGAGTACTGTTTCCCACCTTAACGTCAAGAGATCCAAAAGCAGGGAGTCCAAGTAGTTTAGCAAGTTTCTCCTCAATGAAGTTGGCATCAGCGCCAGTGTCAAGAAGAGCAAGCACCTTGATTTTTCCCAAGGGTCCATGAATGGTCACTAGAACAGTAGGTGACTTGGAGGTGTTTTTGAGGGACAGCAAAGCAAGGGAGGAGGTCTTGTTGGCAAAGGGGGACATTTGGAGAGAGGACAGGCTGGTAGAAGATGATCCTTTGATCCACAGTAAGAGCAGAGGTTGTTGTTCCTTCTTCTAAGGACTTCCTCAGCAGTAAGGCAAAAACCTCCCCCAGACTTTGGCTCGGTGCCAGGTGGAGGGGTTGGAGAGAGTGAGGCCTTGTCTGAGATAAACAACCGGGCTGTAGGAGATAGGTTAGAAGGAGAGTGTGTTTTCAAAGAAAGATATTTCTGATTCCACTTAACCACTTCTCTGATAAGAGGTTCTAGTTCTTTGGGGAGGTTGTGATGGACCAAAAATTCCTGGAGCAATCTGTTGAGGCCTATCTTGTAGAAGCTGCAAGCCTCAGCGTCAGAGGCTTGTAGTCTTGACTGAAGAGAGCAAAACTTCTGGTTGTATTTGCCAAGTGAAAGAGAACCTTGTGTGAGACCTGCAAACCGAGACGCAGAGGGAGTGGATGACTCCTTGTCTTCTCCAGAGAAAGATAGGAGTGAACTGACAAAGAGGTCATAATTCTGAAGGATGCCCGGGTTGTGTATCAAATGGGAGCTAAACCAATCTCTGTACTGACCAGTGAGCTTCTCGGCAAGGTAGAGAACCTTCTGGGAGTTGGTGGAGAACTCAGACTCATAAGCAGTAAAGTGGGCCTGTGCGTAAGCTAGAGTGTTAAAAATACTAGAGGGTGGTGAACTATGGGCTAAGGTATTGAGAACTACTGTTTGGTTGGTGTAAGTAGTGGAGGTATGATCCTCCTTATTACAAAAAACCTTATCATATAACCAACCAAGTAAGAAAACCACTAAAGATAACAAAGTTCAATAATAATAGAGAGAAACAAGGCTAAAAAAATAATAGAAGAGATGAAAAAGTGTTGCCTGGGTCAATCCCATGTGAAGCCAAAATAATGTAAGGTCTTGCCCATAATAGCGCAAGGTTATAAACTAGGGCGTGCAAAGCATTAGGATTCAAATTTAAAAGATATAGAAACATAGGAACTGTCTGTAAGATAATCTTACAGAACCCTGCTAAAAACCTATATTGTGTTACAAAAGGAGTGATTGAGTGTAAAAACCCTAAGCAAATAAGATAAAACAAAGTATTTAATAGTGAACAATTTGTAACTAAGGGAATGTCAATATTAGGATATTCTCCATCTGCAAATTGGTACATATAACTATTGAACGCTTCTTTAAGGGAAAACAATGGATACAACAAGCCTAAGGCTTGTTGTCTTACTAGTTCCATCTGTTTTAAAAGAAAGGAAAAACTAAACTTTGAAATGAAACTAATAAAAATGTATAAATTATTAAAAATTAAGATCTCAAGTTAAATTTGGAAAAGATTGAAGGGGAAGAAATCACTTAGAATTTTGGCTTAAAGCCTACTCTTCAAAAGCTCTTTATTTATAGAAGAGAAAGCCTTTTCTGTTTAAGTATGATAAACAGGAGGAAGCAGCCAAGAGGAGGAGCAACTGGAGAAGTTTGGAGAACCAGGAAAAGAAAAGGAGAAAACAAAAGACCAGTTCAAGTTTGATAGGCAGAATGAGGCTGGGGAGAGCGGCAACGACTTGAAAAAGGAGTTTCAAAAAGGTAAGCAAAAATTAGAATAAATTTAACTTAAAGTAAAGAAATATAAGCTATTGAATAGCTGGGAAGACAGCGGGTGACAAAAACCATGACTCAAACACAAATCACAAAGAAACAAAGGTAAGTACTTTAAAATACTAAATTATTAACAATTTAACCTAAATTTTGGATATTAATAATTAACCCAAAACATAAGTAAAAACTGAGAAATAAATTAATTATCTCAAGAAGCCTGCCCTTTGGGGCAGGGCATGACAGACCAGGTTGTGCCCCATACTGGGAGTTAGTGCCCCTTTGCTACTGATGTCAACTATCTGGTCCATATTGCGCCTATTGTGTACATGGCCTTCCAGGCCCGGCCCACCTCCCCTGTGGGAGTCCAGTCAGATTCTGGTATGAGCCATGACAGCTGTTATTGATTCAGTCTTCACAATTATCAGAGATATTTTATTTCTAACCCTAAAAGATAAAAAAGGCCATGCCTTTTTATTTATAAATCAAAAGCATTGATTCAATTTTTAATCTAATCAATGTTGAGGATATTTTTTAAAAAGAGCTAAAAACCTTATCAGTACTTATTTTCAAAGCAAGTATTTTCAAGTTGTTTAAATAAAAAAGTTTTAGATCAATGTTGGAACAGCGGGGTTGACCCCCTGGCAAAGTTCCGCACTAGAGATCACATGCCACTCAACTTGACTTCCCTGAAACTCAAAGCTAAATGCAGAAGTCAACTCGAATTACCAAACAGGGAAACAAGAACTAATGACAATCTCAATCCAAAAGGCAAATGAATTTGGCGCTTCACTCATTAACAAAATCAAGCCACCCCCTTGCCCAATCCAATTGATTGAGTGTCACAATTGTGTTCCTTTTAAAATGATTCTCTTCAACTATATAATTCCCTGTATCCAAATAAAGGCATTATCTAGTTTTCAAACATTTTCCCTGTGTAACTTTGCTAATACAGCACAGTTACAGTATCAATAAAATTTGGAGCCAATATGGAGTTACTTTAATGAAATCTGTTGATAAGGTTACAGAAAAAATAGTTGCTCATTATGACCACCTTATTATTTGTCTTCAACCACACCCTCAATGCTGCCAGATAGCTTGTCACCGGGTTGAATTGTTGTGTGATATTTGGTATATCCGTCAGATCTAAAGAATATACTCAAACTATTTAAAGTACACTGTACATTCCAATAAAGTCAAAATTTTCTCCATGCCCAATCTATTTATAGATGCACCTTGAAAAGGCACTATTCTGTCAAGAATAAGTCATGCATAACACTTGGATCTATGAATCTTATTTTGATATTCATTTACAAATTCGTAAATATCTATTCTGATAGTTATAATTGCAGTCTTAAGGTTTAAAACAGCCACATATTGTTAACAAGATATGTAATTTGACAACATTATATTTCTGATTTTAGACCTTGGAAGTTGAGGGACTAAACGTTAAGAAGGCAGGTAAGATATGATATGACTTTATTCAGAATATGAAGTTAATTTTTAGCATGATCAAATAACTGAGGATAGCAAAAAAATACCTATGGCTTTGGGATAACTGTTATTTGGTGCTTGATCTCTGAAAAGGATGTAATCTTTGATCATATGGAAACACGTACAACACTTGGTTTTTAACACGTAACCTTACAGTATACTATCAAAGAGTGGCTTTAACTTGGTATTCAGCTTAGTCCAGCTGCCAATTTCAAGTTAGAGCAGAGTGCAGGTATGTATCTCTTTATAGCTTAACTTGAGTAAAGGATGTCAATTTCATTGATGCCAATGGTTAAATTAGTTAAACTAATTGCTGACAAGTGAAGATGATAACTCATTAACATGTGATTTTCAACTAAAAGCCTAAAAACCAAGGCCTTTATTTACTTGTCGTAGTGTTATTACCAAAGTGGAGCAGATACATGTTGACTACTTCTTTCTTCAACAAATCCTTGTAATCGGCAGGGATTGAGTCTAGGTTGTCACCCAATTCGTTGAAAGGAAAAAGGTTGGACTGGGGGAGGAAACTGGAAGCTGATGCAGCATTGATAGCGTTCTTGTAAGTTTCGGGGAGAGAAATATTCTGATAATCCTTTTCCAGTGATTCTAGGCTTGCCTTGTAGAATCCTTTTAGTGAATCACTTCGTTCTTTTTCCTGAGCTAGTTTATAATCGCTGATATCGCTTGGGATCTTTGTTTCCCAATGACTGCATTCATCTTCAAGAAGCCCCCGGAAAAGGAGGATTAGCGTCTGATGAAGTTTATCGGTATACAACTCTTGCTGTTCAAAAATGACTGAAGATGGGAAAGTCATTTTTCTGGCGTCATGAACGTCAAGTTTCTTGGAATCTAACTGAATTTTCTCAAATTGCTTTTGGTAATCAGATAATAGCATCTTTTGCTGATTCTGAGACTTGTGTTGTTTTAAAATAGGAAGGCTAAAACGAGCTTACCTTTTCTAAGCATATACTCGATAATTTCCTTTGAAAAAGTCAGAAAAAAGAGTATATAATGTTTTACTTGCATGATTCTTTTAGGCTATCTATGAAGTTGTTGTATGAAGAATCAGGTACATAGTCGAGCGATGCTAACTATTTAACAATTAGGAACTAATAATAAAAAATGAAATATCTCAAAAGATAAAAATAGCTAATAAACCAGGCTTGAAATACACGGGAAAGCACTTAGGATCTTCTTACCCTTGGTCGCGAATAACTATTTAAAGCAAAAGAGTTGTTCTTAAAAGCGCTGCTCGGTTCAAAGACAAACCCCTTGCTTTTGTCTTTAAGGGCTTCTGCTATTTTAGAGACTTTTTGAGGGCTAGAAGCTTGGGAGGCCTCAGAAATCTGCTTCTCGATCAGATCTTCAGTCAGGATTAACTGTGAAAAGAAGGGCGTGGTTTGGCAAGCAATCCATTCGGGTTTAAAGGGATCGTCTTCATACTGTTTTTTCAATCCTTTAATTTTGGGGAGACCCATAATGTAGAAAACTTGGCTATTGATAAGTCAAGCTTGGAATTACTAACGTATCTAAGGGATACAAGCCTGAGACATGTTCAACCTTTGAGCATGACGACCAAGATTTTTTGTTGGAAGAAGGATTGTGGCGGACCACCTCCAGATGCCTACGAGATTTTCTCAACCTATACAAATGCCGTCTTTATTTATCTAATTATATAAAAGGCTCTTAGATCGCCGGAAAAATCCGAATTGTAGCCGGAGATAGTCCGCGCAACCCTAAAGTAATAACACGAGAAAATTTATCCACCTTTTTGATTTGATACAAAGTTAGGCACTTAATGGTAGGGTACTTTGTTTCGCTGAATCTATATAAATGCTAAATTAACCCATATTTTAAAAGGATATGATTAAACTCCAAGTGTTACTTGGTGTTATTAGCTCAATACTATGATTTGATTTTCCTTCTGCCTTATCTTTCTTCCTGCGATTAAGTAAAAGTATTATATCACTGCTATTACCAAGCACTGCCTCATTATACTGATCCTTTAAGCTATGCTAATCATTTTTATATACAGGTTGTGGGCTGCCCATCTTAAACTCAATTCACAGACTTATTGATTTTTAAATGCATTTTAACTTTATTTTATATTGCACTTAAAAGATATATTTTTATTTCTTAAACTAATCATCTTTCTATAATAAATATCTTGGGCTATCAATTTTTGTTGTTCATGGCCCAACTGATTTTCAAATCCATATCTGTAGCTTACTTTTATCTCAGCCTTTTAAATATGCCTATAGTAGGGATACTTTGGCCCAGCCCTGGCTAGGTTCCAAGTCTGGGCTGCTACAACCAAACGAGCATACTTGATGTTTAAATATTTTAAAATAGCTCTTTCAAACAAGTAGCCAGAGCCCAAAATCAACCACAGCTGGCTGGAGCTTGACCAAAGCAATCCTGCCTTTGAGCAACAATTTCAAGCCACTAAAGTGTCAGAATCTTGTTACCTCAATAGATAAAACATGATCATCTAGCTAAATTTTCTATCCTATAAAAATATGCAATACCATTATAGAAGATGGCTATCTCAAAACCCACCATCTAAATATTAGCTTTTTTAATCACCTCTTCACTTACTCCCTGTCAGGAACTTCCCACCAATCTCATGCTTGGTCAGTCAGCAAGCCAACTGGTGTTTGATTGATTGGCAGGGCCAGATAGAGGATTGGTCCCGACTACATAATTTAGGAGATTGTATGGCCAAGAGAAGTCCCTTTGCCCAGGTGCAGGGTACAGGAATCAATCTGGACAGTCAGGGTCAGGTAGAAAAAGCTCAAGTACCCAGGTGATAACAGATGGGATAATCCACCTGGAGCAGTAGGGATTTCCACCTGAGGGCTGGGTGGTGATGTAGGAGACAAAGTGGACATGAACCAGCCAGGGTTTGGCTCACCATCTATAAAGGCAGGTTGGGGAGTGCATTGCTAGCTGTTATGTATCACCCAAGAGTATGGTCCTTTGTATCTGTCCAGGGGAATCTTAGGAAGTGTTAGCTCAGTATACAAGGAGCAGCTGTTACTACTTATAATATGGATAATATCAGATACTGGATGAGGAGGGCATTTTTATGAATGGGGTTTGAAAATGGGATTTCTAGCCAGAAAATTACTGCTTGAAAATAGAATATGACTTGGCTGAACCAAAAGTTCATTTCAATTTTTATTAGAAATTGGCAATAATGATCAATCATGGAAAGGTATGTATTTAAGACCAGTATCTTGACTTGGTCTTCCTCTAGAGCATCAGAGATGGGCTTTCCAGGGCTTCCTGTAATTAGACAACTGAGTGATGTATTTCTACCCTTAGGCAAACCCAAACCCTCTGAGAAGGGTTTGGTTGGGGGCACATTTTCTGGATGTGAAGCTTGAGTGGGACAATAATTGCAGTTCTCTTTTAAATTGACTTGGCACTTGGTACCCCTTCCCCTTTCATGGTCACCACTAATTTTAAGGTCACAAAAAATAGCAGCCCATCCCCAGAAGCTGCATCCAAGGCTGGCCAACAGATCCATCTAGATTTGGCCCTTCCCCAGCTTTCTCAGCAGCAATCACCTCCACTGAGAGGGGAAGGGCCAACCTCAATTAGATTTTATTCTGAGGCCATTTTTTGGTGGCAGCAGGGTTTCACACCCATTCTGCCACTGGGGACTTAGATCAACCCTTTTAAGGGATCTGGGTTTGATCTGGATCCTGTAGCACTGGGCAGCAGTTGCAAAGTGGTTTTAAAACAGAACAGCCCATTATTTGGGCAAGTTTCTTAGGTCAAAGCTCCTAAGGTCAAAAGTGCAAAAATTGAAAATGGGACCCCCAAAAGTGCAAAAATTGAAACACTATGCAGGGTGCAAAAATCAAAAATATCAAAGATCAAAGTGCAAAAATTGATTTTCCAGAGGTTAACTTTGAAGCCAAATAAAATACAGTTTTTAATATAAATTATATAGTTTAAATATATTATAGACTTAAGAGACCCCAAGAAATTTATTTATGCAATAAAAAGCATATGCTAGATAATAAAAATACTCTTAAATTAGCTGTTTTTTAAAAAAGTTTATTTTGGTTTCAAAAGCAAAATTAGACTAAAATTTATATGTAACTGTATATAATTAAATACAAAATATGAAACTACACAAAAAACTGCTTCATAAACTATAGTTTCAATAAACAAGGTTAATTTTATTCTCAGCCTATGTAAAGCTATAATCATACTTCAGTATAAGCAAAATAAAGGATTTTCCTGCAAGAGGTTTTCCTGCAAGATAAAAGCATATGATTTTAGGTATTTTGGTTTATTAGTGATCCTATTTCAATGATAAAAGGTATAGAAGTCTATCATTAAAATAATATAAAGTAAATTACTTTCTAACTAAAGCTATACTATACAATTTTATACTTAATAAAAGATATAGTCTTATATCTTATTTATAAGTCACAAAATCAAAGATATCAATAATCTGCCACTTACATATCATAAAATGAAGACTTGAATATTTTTATGTTGAAAACACTGTACTTTCACCAAAAGATGATAAAGATAGTTCAAAATTGTATATCAAAGAGAAACATTTTATACATCTTACTTTACTCTAATACATGTAGTAAAAAGATATAATAGAATATAATTGAGGCTAAGAATGGAGAGAGGATAATAGAATATAATTGGAGGATAATATGAGAAGATAAGAGAGGGGAAAAGAAGAGGGGCAGAAAAAAGAAAGTTTTTTGTATTCAAAGCATTTGGGATTTTATATAATCCACCCTTCTGACAATGCAAACTTTAAAATTTTGGAGGAGGAATGATAGGTGGAAAGGCAAATCTAAAGAGAAACCTTCCAAAAAAACCAGAGCTTATTGCACTTTGATTTGGGTACACAATTTTGTCCCTGTTGTATGTTAGGAAACATAGTACAATATTATGTTTAATTTCTCTAATATTTTTTGAAATTGCCTCCAAAACACACTAAATTCATTAATATTGAAATAAATTAAAACCAACCAAAACACTTCATTTCTTTTATTATATTTAAATATCAGGTCTTAAAAATCTACATGAGGAATTTCAAAAGTTTTTATTAATTACAAAATTTTAAAAGTCTATAGAAGTCTGACTAAAACTAGGGAAGTCAATTGTTGATTTCACACTTAAAAAGAGGAACTTAATAAAAACAAACAATAAAGGCTGTAGTTTTAGAAAGCTATGGCAACCAAAAATGCCTCAGATTTAAACAAAATGATTCTCAGATTTAAGCAAAATCTACTATCAGTTAAAATATACACTATGTTAACAGGATTTTTGCATTAATGTGGCAAATAATAAGACAAAGCAAGTAATATGCTCACATGTACAAAACCATTCCAAAATACAATCTGAAATATATTCATCTGCCAAGCAAAATGGTGTGAGTTGAGTTTTGGTCAACATATGTTTACTATGTGAATTATAACAAAATACACCCAAGAGTTAGTATGTCAAAACTCAATCCAAAAACAAAACACAATAGCAACTTGCCATGTAAACAAATCATCAGTCACAAAGTGGGGCGCAAGGCTGGATTGTAATCAAGAATGATACCTACATTCAAAAAAAGCGTGTAGTGGCGGGCAGAATGCCAAAAGAACAAAGGTGAGCTACGCCTGCTTTGCCCTTTTACGTGCCATCCTGCCTAGGTACATGTCCAGGTATCCAAATTGAGTCACAATTTTTGTTTATTTAAAATAAGTGACCTTTAAAACTATTTAAACTCTAGTTGGTAAAAGGAGCATGTGCTAGGTTACGTTGTTATGAGCAAAGTTGTGCTATGGTCATGTTCAGCCCCTTAATGTAGTCCGTTGGTACAGGTAACAAAGCTATAGCTGGTAAAAACTATGATCAAAGAGGAGCTGAGGTTATATTTTTGGGGTTCAAAATTTTGTGTTTTAAATGATCTTTATCATAAAGATTTTTAGTGAACCCCCAGGGGTGGTGGAAGCCTGCTAGTATGCGTTCCTGGTCTCATACCTAGTAAAAAGCTGTTAAAAGATGTAGCCTCCTTAAGATTTCTTGGTAAAAATTATTTAGATTTGTTAATGAAAAAACATCAGAAATCAATGTGTGTATACAGTTGAGCAGTGAGCAGGCTACCAA